>CP025657.1:1316731-1349469 GCA_003576665.1 Ipomoea trifida
AACCTCATTCTTCTTTATATTGTAAAATATATATAACAACTTTAATTCTTTGTAATAATACAACATTAAATATATGTTTTTCAAATTTCAGTCCGTGCATCGCACGGGTGGCATACTAGTTTGATTTAATATTCCCAATGCAAAGAATCATAAAGCTCTGTGTTTGGAAGATTTCAACATGTAACAAACTAATAATAATGGAGATAGTTTTCAAAAAAAAAAATAATAATAATAATGGAGATTGGACCACTAGAGATGCTACTATACAGAAGTAGCAAAAATTAAAGAGAATTATTTCTTTTTTTTTTTTAAAAAAATCGCGGCTATTAAGTCATTTCTGCGTACATCTAGTTCATAAGTATTTTCTTCTTCTTTTTGATCAAATCTCTGATAACAATATATTTTCTCAAAACCATTACATTTTCGATCCAAAATCATTCATTTCTTTTTCCTCAAAAGCATCAATGATTTTTTCTTGGTATATTTTTAATAAGAAAAGCTATGCATTATGGTTGTTTTATACAAGATATTTGGTGATTTTTTCTTGGTATATTTTTAATGAGAAAAGCTATGCATTATGGTTGTTTTATACAAGATATTTGGTGAGAACAACTAAATGTGGTAAAAGTTAAAAATATATATATTTTAAAAAATCATCATACACTAAATGTAGTACAAATAATATTTGAAAACCAAATATAAAAATGACATAATATTCACTCTTTAACGTGTCATATTAGATTATATTCTTTTTTCGTATTTGATTATTATATAAAATCGTTATAACTATTAGTTGAATCAATCAATTCACATATAACCAATAAAAAAATTTACTTCGAAAGGAGTGGTCGAGTAGGTAAAATATATATGATTATTGTTGTTTATGGATAATCACAAGTTTGATTTTTATCGATACCATTTCGATCGAGCCCGTTATGGTATAGTCTTCCTAGTGCAGTTCACATACATCTGGAGAGTGAATATAAGTTTCTCTCATCCTTCATCAATCAACAAAATAAAAATAAAAAATCTTTAAAAAAAAAAACCTATAGATAATTCCATATCAAAGAATAAACATTATGTAGCACTTTTTATAAAGAAAAATCTCTTCTTTTTTCCTTATCAAATTAGTGGAAAGCTTCAACAAGGGAATCCCAATATGCCAATTAAGACCATACTTATAACAATTAACAGTACAATTTTAATTTAATATTATATATTACTACGCGTAGCCTCGACGACGAAAGGGTAAACTTTCCAAGCAAATGACTTTGAAAGAAGCAATTAACAACATTTGTCGGCACAAGTGGTTATATTATACTTAATTATTTTTTTTATTCAATGTACAATTTCATATTCTTTGACCAAATAATATTAAAAGAAAAAAAGAGTAATACATGTGGCTACCACACTCCCCTATATAATTTTTTTCTTAAAAAAATGCTTGTATGGCGCATTCTAAACCTAACACATATTTTAATATTAATCATAAAATTGTTATTGTTGATCAACTTAAAAGTTAAGTTTCGAGTTTTATAAAATTAGTATATTATTTCTATTTATAGTGAAAAAATGAAGGAATTAAAATATATGAGCCAATAATTTTGAAATAAATTTAATATAATGACTAATAAATATGATATGATTAATCACATTGTCATAACATTTTTTTAAACCCATTGTCATAACATTTGTTTTAATTATTTTAAATTTTCTTAATAATATATATGACCAATAAATGATCCTCAATTTTTTTAACAAGATAATAATGGAGTTATAATGAAATGATGTCAATTTTGACGATCTAACATGTAATGTACAACATTTTAAACTCAATATATAAATCTATGTTAACCCTAAAATAACTGGTAAATATAAGATAAATAACCTAAATTTACACCTATAAAGTTCCTAAATTTCCTATATTGGATATCAGTCCTGATTTTTAGTATATATAATCTTATTATCGGCCTACTTTAGAACAACATTTTAAACTCAATATATAAATCTATATTAACCCTAATATAACGGGTAAATATAAAATAAATAACCTAAATTTACAGCTATAACGTTCTAAATTTCTGATATTGGATTTCAATCCTGATTTTTAGTATATATAATCTTATTATCGGCTACCGTAATTGATTAGTAATGATATATTTGTTGTTTTAGTATTACTGACTTTATTAAAATGTAGTATATGTTTTATACATACTTTTCAACATATTGAAGCATAAAGAATTAATAACTCTAATGGATTTGAATTGTCATGACCCATTTTAAAGAGTTACAGAAGTGCTATTGAGCTACAAGCTATTTGGCAGTAATAATATATTATTAGTAGTTCGCAATTAGATTTTTAATTTATCTTATTGAAAAATTACAAATGTAATAATCATAGGTGAAGAAAAAAAATGCACTTATGCCTGACAGCTCACAAGAAGCCTAGTATTGTGGAATTAATTAAATAGAAATCAAAAGGAATATCTTTTGACCTAGATCTACTCATAATTTTGAACTATTTTAGAAGTATTTAATCCCGTTTACATTGGTGTAATCATAAAATAATGTATAATTTATTACAAATACTATATCGGGCACTTGTTTTAATTTATTTATTAAAAAAAAAAATAGTTAAATAGAAATAAGTATTCTAACAACTACACTAATTCTTTCAATCCAATCTAGAACTATACGTTAGAAACATCGTTGAAATTGTTTAAAAAATTGTGATTATAGTCTAGAAACTAAAATTAGATAAATTAATATTCAAATAATAATTAAGCAGATAAAGATAAAAGGTAATTAATTAACATCATTTACCAATGTAACTTTTACTAACTTTTACTTTTACAAGTTTCAATAAAAGAAAGCATGCTACAAAATAATCATTACATCTTTTTGAATCTAAATCTGGGTGGGAAATAGCCTATAAATACTCTGCATGTCTTGAGGTGGGAAGGTGGAATCCCACTTTCACATTGAAGCCAAACTACAGAGAGAAAAAGATCAGGAAACAAAAGGTTAGTATGCACATCCAACATTTTCTATATTTATGCAGTAATGAATAGTTAAAAAATTTTTATTGTTTGTGGGAAAGGAGTGGACTGGGTGAGACAAAACCGATAGGAACCCTTCTTTATAGGTTTCAACAACGAATAGATACTAATGCAATGCAAGTGAATAACAACACTTTTAGAAACACTTGTTGAAGGGTTTCAACAGCATACCAAGCAACATGTAATCTTGCATTACCCAGGGTTCTCTATTCCATTGGCACCTAAAATCATCATGAGTAAAGTCTGATGATCATAGCAAAAAATTATATATGGCATTACAAACATGGTATATTAATTTATGGTCAGATTTAGAAGCAAAAGTAAATCATTATACTTACAGATCACATGCACTAGAATACAAATGTATGTCTTATATATAAGAACCCCAGTTTTAGTATCTCTTATATATAAGATAGAAATCTAGATTGCAAAGTTAAACATTCACAAAACCCATTTCAAATTTACAAGTTATATTTTTTACATTTATGCAGAAAGTTGAAAAGACCACATCAATGGGAGGCAAGAGGAAGCCAAAATAATCTATGTCAAGTACTAATTCATTTTAGTTTTCTATGAGACTGTGTATTGAATTGCTGAATGTAGCAAAAAACCTTGGTGTAGTGACTAAAATACTAGGTCTGTGATGGAATTTAGATTTTCTCATAACATGTACATGCTACTTTCTATATACGCAAAAGGTATACTCTGCAGTTTCTGCTTCTAGCTACTATATTGTTTAAAAGAGTTCATAGCAAATATGTTTACCTCTTGATAACCAGCAGCATCAGTTCTCAGGTTCATGCTTCGGAGTAGCTAATCAACTTTCGGCATCATTTTCTCCACACAAGTTGCAAAAGACCGTTAAACACCAGGCAACTCCAAGCAAAAATGAAGTTCAACACAAGAAACACATAAAAAAACCTCATTCTTCTTTATATTGTAAAATATATATAACAACTTTAATTCTTTGTAATAATACAACATTAAATATATGTTTTTCAAATTTCAGTCCGTGCATCGCACGGGTGGCATACTAGTTTGATTTAATATTCCCAATGCAAAGAATCATAAAGCTCTGTGTTTGGAAGATTTCAACATGTAACAAACTAATAATAATGGAGATAGTTTTCAAAAAAAAAAAATAATAATAATAATGGAGATTGGACCACTAGAGATGCTACTATACAGAAGTAGCAAAAATTAAAGAGAATTATTTCTTTTTTTTTTTTTTTAAAAAAAATCGCGGCTATTAAGTCATTTCTGCGTACATCTAGTTCATAAGTATTTTCTTCTTCTTTTTGATCAAATCTCTGATAACAATATATTTTCTCAAAACCATTACATTTTCGATCCAAAATCATTCATTTCTTTTTCCTCAAAAGCATCAATGATTTTTTCTTGGTATATTTTTAATAAGAAAAGCTATGCATTATGGTTGTTTTATACAAGATATTTGGTGATTTTTTCTTGGTATATTTTTAATGAGAAAAGCTATGCATTATGGTTGTTTTATACAAGATATTTGGTGAGAACAACTAAATGTGGTAAAAGTTAAAAATATATATATTTTAAAAAATCATCATACACTAAATGTAGTACAAATAATATTTGAAAACCAAATATAAAAATGACATAATATTCACTCTTTAACGTGTCATATTAGATTATATTCTTTTTTCGTATTTGATTATTATATAAAATCGTTATAACTATTAGTTGAATCAATCAATTCACATATAACCAATAAAAAAATTTACTTCGAAAGGAGTGGTCGAGTAGGTAAAATATATATGATTATTGTTGTTTATGGATAATCACAAGTTTGATTTTTATCGATACCATTTCGATCGAGCCCGTTATGGTATAGTCTTCCTAGTGCAGTTCACATACATCTGGAGAGTGAATATAAGTTTCTCTCATCCTTCATCAATCAACAAAATAAAAAATAAAAAATCTTTAAAAAAAAAAACCTATAGATAATTCCATATCAAAGAATAAACATTATGTAGCACTTTTTATAAAGAAAAATCTCTTCTTTTTTCCTTATCAAATTAGTGGAAAGCTTCAACAAGGGAATCCCAATATGCCAATTAAGACCATACTTATAACAATTAACAGTACAATTTTAATTTAATATTATATATTACTACGCGTAGCCTCGACGACGAAAGGGTAAACTTTCCAAGCAAATGACTTTGAAAGAAGCAATTAACAACATTTGTCGGCACAAGTGGTTATATTATACTTAATTATTTTTTTTATTCAATGTACAATTTCATATTCTTTGACCAAATAATATTAAAAGAAAAAAAGAGTAATACATGTGGCTACCACACTCCCCTATATAATTTTTTCTTAAAAAAAATGCTTGTATGGGCGCATTCTAAACCTAACACATATTTTAATATTAATCATAAAATTGTTATTGTTGATCAACTTAAAAGTTAAGTTTCGAGTTTTATAAAAATTAGTATATTATTTCTATTTATAGTGAAAAAATGAAGGAATTAAAATATATGAGCCAATAATTTTGAAATAAATTTAATATAATGACTAATAAATATGATATGATTAATCACATTGTCATAACATTTTTTTAAACCCATTGTCATAACATTTGTTTTAATTATTTTAAATTTTCTTAATAATATATATGACCAATAAATGATCCTCAATTTTTTTTAACAAGATAATAATGGAGTTATAATGAAATGATGTCAATTTTGACGATCTAACATGTAATGTACAACATTTTAAACTCAATATATAAATCTATGTTAACCCTAAAATAACTGGTAAATATAAGATAAATAACCTAAATTTACACCTATAAAGTTCCTAAATTTCCTATATTGGATATCAGTCCTGATTTTTAGTATATATAATCTTATTATCGGCTACTTTAGAACAACATTTTAAACTCAATATATAAATCTATATTAACCCTAATATAACGGGTAAATATAAAATAAATAACCTAAATTTACAGCTATAACGTTCTAAATTTCTGATATTGGATTTCAATCCTGATTTTTAGTATATATAATCTTATTATCGGCTACCGTAATTGATTAGTAATGATATATTGTTTGTTTTAGTATTACTGACTTTATTAAAATGTAGTATATGTTTATACATACTTTTTCAACATATTGAAGCATAAAGAATTAATAACTCTAATGGATTTGAATTGTCATGACCCATTTTAAAGAGTTACAGAAGTGCTATTGAGCTACAAGCTATTTGGCAGTAATAATATATTATTAGTAGTTCGCAATTAGATTTGTTAATTTATCTTATTGAAAAATTACAAATGTAATAATCATAGGGTGAAGAAAAAAAATGCACTTATGCCTGACAGCTCACAAGAAGCTAGTATTGTGGAATTAATTAAATAGAAATCAAAAGGAATATCTTTTGACCTAGATCTACTCATAATTTTGAACTATTTTTAGAAGTATTTAATCCCGTTTACATTGGTGTAATCATAAAATAATGTATAATTTATTACAAATACTATATCGGGCACTTGTTTTAATTTATTATTAAACAAAAAAAATAGTTAAATAGAAATAAGTATTCTAACAACTACACTAATTCTTCAATCCAATCTAGAACTATACGTCTAGAAACATCGTTGAATTGTTTAAAAAATTGTGATTATAGTCTAGAAACTAAAATTAGATAAAATTATATTCAAATAATAATAATAATAAATTACAATTTATGAAAGATCCAATTAGGAAAAGCAAGTATTTTTGGTCCATATATTTATATGAATAGTGATTTTAGTTCCTTAATTTTTAATTTAGTATATCTTTTAAGGAGGAAATGATTTTAACAATTTTGATACTCTAAATTTCTGCCCAACAATTCCTCTCACCATTTGCCAAGCGTGAACTACAAATCATGCTTTTAATGAGATTTGAACTCATTAACATGTGACCTATTCTATACAAATTGCTTAATCAAACATTTACCATATGCCGAAAATTATAGCTACTAGTAAAAGTGTAACATTATTTCTTTATACTTATTTAACTGTTAGTATCATATTTCAATGACAGGATGTTGAATTGAACTCGGTATTTCAAGCCAGGTCTTACAAAACTCTAATTATCTTTATTCATAAGGAGCCAAAACCATCACCTTATAAAAAAAATTATTAGATGATTAATAATATTCAGATCAATAATTAAGAAACTGAAATCACTATTTTTCTTAAATACATGTATGAATAAAAAAGTTATTTTCTCATTATATTATATTTCCCCTATATGAAGTCAGTTAGAATTCATTTTCAACTTCCCATCTACAACAACAACAACAATTGTTTAATAATTAACTAATAAACAAATTCTTAATAGCCAGCAAAGACAACATTAATGGGGACAATTATGTATCCCAAAGGAGACCAAAAGATTCCTTACGGAAAAAAACAGTGTGCTCGCCACACGCCTCTATTAAAATAATTGATGACTTCAAGGACCACCTAAACTGGCACTAAGCTCAACTCTGATCTTTATTTGTATTTTTAATTATGTTTATTTGTTTAAAATCATTTTTCAGAAATTAAAATCTTATAGAAGACATTATAATTCACGAAACAAAAAATTTAATATTAAATAGCACATGATATGATAGGATGATATAAGACTTTCAAAGAATTTCTTTATATATGTGGGTACACAAATAAATCTATGTCAATCATAAATTTTGATCTGGTAATCATATTCAAGCACGATGCTCAATACCAAAATTCTCACTGAACTATTTAAATATATTAGAAATGAGTTTTTGTCCAGTTAAAATTGATAACAAAATAAATTTATTACTCTCAAATTTAAGGAAATGAAATGGAATTAGTAACAGAAAATTAAATCTAGGCAAAGTATATTCAAGAATGATGGCTCTATGTTAAAAAAAATGTCATTTAGTTGATTGTTCTTATCATGTTTCCGTGTTAGTACTTCTATGTCGTACAATATTTATTAAATTATTTGTTTTAATATATTCTAATAAGTTTGTGATGGTTGGATTAAATTTAATGAAGATATTTAATGTCCAATTGGGAAAAATGTTAGATTCACTTTAGTGAAGAGAACATGTACAACCGTTCACATTAAAAGTCAAATACTCAAATGTAACATGGACACAATTGTTTAATAGATAACTATTATTCTAAGTGTAATAACGTGGTAAGTTCCGATATTTGGATTTGTGTAGGGTCTGATTTAGGGTTTTGTGTATTTAGTTTTAGCTTTTAATGTTATAAAATTTTATTTTTTTAAGACACAAAATGGTTATGTTGAAACCAGGAAAGTTGAAAACTAAGGGCTTATGGAATGTCGTTGTCAAGCCAGAAACTCAACAACGTAAACATTAGATACATGATGTATGTCTGATAATGATATAATGACTTTAGAATTCCTAGTCATGAGACAAACTTTAACACCCTGTTTGGTTTGCATGAAAAGATTTTTTTCTCCCACGATCTTTAAATTTGCAAAATTTCATGTTTGCTGTGTAAAGTTTTTTTTTCCTTGAAATTTTAATTTTTAGAATATGAGAAAATATTCTATTGGGTACCTGAGTTATCTTTAAATTATTTTTAATTTCAGATATAAACTTTAAAATATGTTGTTGTTCTTACTAGAGTTAAATAAAATTTTTAAAAATAAAATGCAATCAATTGATATAATAAATAAATAAATAAAAACTACTTTAAGCATATTTTTTTTCATTTTTAACTTATTGGTATCAATAAACTAAAATAAACATGTATTTACAAAATACTCATTTTTAATTGTTTGACCAAATCAATATGTTAAAGTTGGTAGAACCAATCAAAAAATGATTGATTAACTGTTTATCAAACACTTCCGTTGCGTATAAAACAACACTTGTTATATACTTATATAAGATAATTGTGATTATAACTATAGATAAAAGAAATGACAATACCATTCTTGCAAATAACTATTTTATATATATATATATATATATATATATATATATATATATATACACACACACACACCATGTTCCCTCATATCCAAACATGGACGAACCCAGGGGGATTTCACACTCAAAATTTTTTTATTATAGTTTATACATGGGTAAATAGTTATTATATATTGAACTAGTAAATTACCGGTGCATGAATAAATTTTTTTATTATTATATATTTAAATAATAAAATCAATGATGAAATTATAAATAATTTTAATATTTGAAAGTAGATATGTATAAATATACACATTGGGCCCCCCAAATCTATTGAAAAACTACTATTTTTTAATCTATTGAAAAAACTACTATTATTTAAAAAAAAATAGAGGCCCAAAGAAATTAATAAAGAATTATAAGCCCATAGTTTAGTTTTTCAAAAGCAAAGTCCATATCTCTTTTCCTTAAACAAGATAAGAATTCTCAATGTATATTGTGTGTACCTTAATATGCAACCATGACTACCATTGTAGTCCTCAATTGCATAATTTCAATGGCTATTATTATTGGTTGTTATGCTATGTTCTTCTCCAAAGAATATAATATAATTTCAATTATATTCTACGAGTTGAAAAGTTTTTCTCTTCAAACATGATTCAAAAAATGTCGAGATCGATCACTTTGAAGTTAGATGAGCCAACAAAACCTAGACCTGTCCCGATAGGTTTTGGCGGGCTTCGTCCCGTCACGCCCCACCGGCCTGTTTTGACAGCTCTACTCTTCTACATGTTTACTGAAATTAGATGTTGTATAGTAGTGCAATTTATTTATTTTTCCTTAACAAATTTTCTACGAAAATAAAATCTATTATAAGTTTAGAAATCTAATAATTTTCTAATACATTATATAGCATCATTAAAATATATTAAAGTTACAATTATTGCTAACAAAATTGAATATGACTTTTAACCTATGACACAGAAATCGTGCCATGCTATTATTAATCTTTAATGATATTATTAAAAAGTTGAATATGACTTTTAACCAATGACATCCAAATTATATGGTAAGATTAATTACTACAATTTGAATTTATAAAACCTTGTTTACAGTAATAGCATGAAGATTCATTGTACGAATATGACTTATAACGCTTAATTTACTATTACTCTATTAGTAGTGGGGTTAGTTGGGGTTCTAAATTATGATTACGCATCTAATCTTCATTTAACACCATTATGTATTTTTACTATATTATTATTTTTTTAACAAAGCTACTTGATAGGCTCAAGTCTTATCCGATAGACCGATAAATAAATGTATGGCATTTTTTTTTTATTATTTTTTACCCATTACTATTAGGTATGGATGGTTTTAATAAATCAGACTCATCATAAAATTGGGTTAATATGAGAAACATAGGGAGAGAAAAGTAATACTAGTATTATATTTACAGAGTCCAATACCCTTGAAATAACATAGTTCGGCTATGTTAAATGGATAAGATAACAAGATATAAGTTTAGGCCTAAATGACCCAACTCAAGTATAATCAAGGTGTGTCTAACTATCGAAGAAGCGAATTGGAAAGTGCCAACCACGCACTAAGACATACCACAAGGTCGAAATGACATATTGGATGGAATGCTGGATTGAGGAAGTTGATATTTAGAGACGATAAACCCCCCACCCCCACCCCCCCTCTTTTATACTACGGAGTAGTTTTCAAGTCCGAAGACTATGGTAAGCCAATAAACCAAATTGCTCAGAAATTCTCAGCCACACACGTGTCCCCTCTAGTTGTCAAATTTTTTCACCAAGTCATCTTGTCACGAAACAAGCCTTGGAGGCTTGGAGCTCCCGCCAACTGTCAATTTGCTCCACCCCACCGTTGCATCAAACCATTGCCGACCAAGTCCATCCCGGCATCTACGGTGATTGGCAGGGTCCCGTCGTGGTCCAACCAAACCCAAGGTGGGGTGCCGACCGACAAATGGGTGAGGCCACCTTGCTCCAATTTGCGATCTCAGTAATCGGTGCTTCCTAGTCATGGTTTGTGTCAACCATCGTCGGTCATCTCAACCGATCATGCAGGGGTCCAACTGCCCTCATATTCTTTCATTTTTTCTACACTTAAGCTATTTTCGTGTTGCATCTCTGCTATTTTCGTGTTTGCCAAGCACGCCATTAAGCTAGTCTAGCTAACTTTTCACACTTTTGTGACTAGACACTCTATAATTTCTACCTTGTCAAACTTTGCCCCATAAACTTTTCTCATTTTCTCACTTTATACCTCATTCCTTCCAGTGTCTTAGCACCTTATACTTTACTCTTACCCCACTTTACACATTGAATTCCCTGCCTCTTTGTCTTTTCACCCCAAACTTCTGACTTCTTCACATTTTGACCTCGAAACTCCTAAACTATCCCCTTTAAACCTCGAACTTCGTCTCTAGACCCACAATCACACTTTGGACCCAATAAATTCAATTTCATACTCTTCACAACAACCTGGGCCTTGACCCAACCCATTAGGTATAATAGTATACAATGGAACAATTTGACAAGGCATTAAAGTGTTTTTAACTTATTTTAAATTATAAATAACCTATCAATTCTATTTGCTGAAAAATAAATAAGAATTTAAATAAAATTTTATTTCCAAACAGTATATATACCTTATAACGTTTCAAAAATAAATAAGACAATTCTTTTCTCTTTTTTTTTGTTCTTTCACTAATAAATGCACTGATTGAATAGTGACAAAATTTGGAACCTTGAAGTCTTCATCTTTACTTGTTTGCAACCCTGGCAATAGACTTTGATCCTTTCTAAGGCTTGATTGTATTCAATTAGTGCCCTGTCATAATTCATGTAATTGTTTTGGTATTTGGATAGTTTTTTTACCCAATATATAAACAATAATAAGTCACTTCTAATTTGATAGAGTCTAAAAACAAAAACAAATAAAAATAAAATAAATAAAAGAGTTGAGAAAAAATATACAGAAATTCTAATTTGATAGTCTAAAAACAAAAATAAAATTAAAAATAAATAAAAGAGTTGAGAAAAAAATCTATAAAATTTTAATTTAATAGACTCTACAAGAAATGAAAATAAACAAAAATGAAATAATTTTTTTCTCAAAATGGTCCCTCGACTATTGCTTAGTGTATTAGGCACAAAATAGGTGAACGGATCAAAATGCTCCCTATTTTAACGCTGATTAAATGAAATACATAACGGAAGACTGAATTCAGTGAATTTTTGAAAGTTCAAGGATCACTTGGTGCAATTGAAAGTTGAACTGCAAAATTGAAAATGAGCAATAATAGTCGAGGGACCATTTAAAAAAAAAACTCGGATTAAAATTCCCTAAAAATGTTCAATGGGATATTTCTTTAACAAAGGCATTAGAAAAAATAGTCAATTACATTAATTTTGTGAAAAGAGTCACAATATTGTGATTGCACAATATGTGTTAGTATACCAAAAATCCAAAAAATGACATATCCCCATGGCATAAATCCAAGTTCCCAATTTAATGGCAGGGCCACCACTCTCAATTATATTGTCAAACTAAAATAATGGTTGAAACATC
This sequence comes from Ipomoea trifida, assembly GCA_003576665.1. Classification (NCBI taxonomy): domain Eukaryota; kingdom Viridiplantae; phylum Streptophyta; class Magnoliopsida; order Solanales; family Convolvulaceae; genus Ipomoea; species Ipomoea trifida. The sequence goes on from CP025657.1 coordinate 1,329,340, forward strand.
AACTTCAATTTAATGGCAGGGCTAGGTTTTGTCTTCTCAATTTCTATTTGTTTAGATAGCAATCCAAGACTTTAGCATTACCATTAAATTGAAAAATCAATTTTTTGAAGTTGTTGAAAAAATTGACCACACGTCTACACTTATTTTATATTATATTATATTATTGTTAAGCACAAAACATTTTCTCTTTCACTTTAAAATTGTAGCACTGGAAAAAACATCAGTGCTGATTGATACCTTAAATTACACACACACACACAAATAAATTAGATTATTCAAATCAAGTTTTAAGAGGATCTAACTTTACGCGATGACACTTTCATAATTTTTTAAACTATTTTTATACATATATGTAAATTTATATATTAAAAAAAAAACACTACAAAAAAATAATATACTTATAGATCAATTTAGTATGAAACCTTTTAGGTAAGTATCTAAAAGTAAATAAATCTACACGGTACAAATGCATATTCAAATCTAAAGTATTATTAAAATAGATCATGCTAGAGACCCTACAATTATCTATTTATATTAACTATCTATTGACATATCATCTTTCTATTCGATACGAAAATTCCTTATTAACTTAGAATTTTGTAAGCTAATTTATTAATCCATGAAAATAATTTCTTTTTGAAATTCGAGAGTGACTAATAAACAATGGTAATTATAAAAATGAGAAACATTTTCCTATTAAAATTTACATTTAGTTTACAATTGAAAATATGTCACAAGTAGTCACAACATATTTTTCAAAAAAAAAAAAAACCAAAAATAATCTTACAACAAAATGTTACATGCTCAATTAAGTTTTTTTTTTTTTCAATTTACAAACGCACCATCCAAAGATTGAAGAATGTTTGGACCCATCTCAAGTTTAATACTCTGTACTTGCTAAAGTACATGCATGCAATATAGTACATAATAATAAATTCTCTCGTAAAATTTTATATTGAGATCGAGAGACATATTATATACCTATTTGGTGATCAAAGGGAAAGAAAGAGGTGCCACAAAATTTGCCCTCTTCACGAACCTCCCTTTCATCCTAGGTCTCTTCTCAGCATTCAGTTTCCTAACCTCATACCTTATTTTCTTCGAAAACAACCTTTTTCGCCGCTTCTCTCTGTACCTCGACACTCTTGCCTCTCTCCCTTCATCCATTATAGTTGCATGACCTACGCTCATTGCTCCCATTTCTCCGTATGGATTATGAATCATCCCCCATCCATCCTGAAAATGAATTTGTGACAAAATCGATCAATGTTTTCTTTCTAAAACAATAAATTAAAACTACAAGTTTTTCAAATAGGTGTCTTGAGAATGAGATAAAACTTGAATATGAAATTATGAAGTCTCACCCAAGAGGGGTGGGGGCAAAATAATTAAAGTTTTCAAATAAAATTTTATTTTATAAATTTAAAAAGGTTGAAATTCAACATATTTTCTTCCTTATATTTATATGAAATAACAATTTCAGTCCATTAATATAATTGTTAATGTGAATATTATTAACTCTTTAATTTTTTTAATAAGGTGTGCAGTTTGTTAGTCAATATAAGGATAAAATTATAATCAGCAATTCAAAAGTAATAAATTTTTCATTAACAAGTTGATGAACCAAAACTATTAAAATTATTATATCATGAAAAATGGGACCAAAACCGCCACCTCGAAAAAAATTGAAGAGCCAATAATGCTATTGCAATGAATGGTTGAAGTTGTTATTTTGTTTTTTTTTTTTTTAAATATATTATTTTGTATAAATGTAAGGACAAAAATGTTGTTTTCCCATTTAAAAAATCTTCTATGAAAGATGAAAATTTCAAAAATTTTGAAAAATAGAATATAAAAAATAGAATACTTTTGTTTTTGTTTTTTGTTTTCTTTTTGTAATTAATAAACAGGTCCCCCTAGTCATTTTCTTATTTGATACTCTCTATGCCCCAATTTACTTACTTTGTTTACTATTCATTGGTCAAGTCAACTATTTCTTCTTTGCTTATTTTCATTAATGTTTTTAATTTATTTTTATATTTATTTATTTTTGTGTTTAATAGCACTTTGAATGTAGTTTCTAAATATATAAGTTTAATATACTAATACTAATATTAAAATTATAAAAAATTAAATAAAAAATAACTTATGTCAGTCTTATTAACCGAATCAGACACATAAATGAGACGGATCGGAGGGAGTACTAAATTATACGAAGTATTTTATGTTCACAATTTTGCTTGAATTAAATTTTTACTAATTAATGCACCTTTCTCTAATTAATGTGTAGTGAATTTGACAATTTTACAAATAATTAATAGGTATTAAATGCAATAATAAATATTGATGACACAAAATTAATTATCGACATAGAAAGAAATGTTACCGTGAAGTCAGGCCAGCAATCGTTGGAATCCAAATCTGGACGTTCACCGTTCGTCCATGGAGATCTTTGGTCAGCCCAAGCTGTGATAACACCTTCATAATCAAGCTTCAATAAGATTTTCTTTCTCTCAGTTTTATAATCAAAATCGTCACTTTGCTGAAGAATCGTCGCAAATTCTCCTCCTCTGTCGTCATATTCTTCGTCACACATAGCGACAGGTGAATTATCGTCACAATTATCGAACTTCATAGCGACGTTGTGATTAGCTATGGCGGCTTCTTCATCGGTTTCGAGCTTCACTTTGTTGAAATTACTAAAAAGCCCTAACCCTTCCATGTTGAAGGACTCATCATCAAGCCCTTTCCCCAGCAAGCTCTCGACGTCGGCGGCGAACTCGGCAAGCTCGAATTCCGACGGGACGATTCTGGTAGCTTTATTACCGTCGTCGTTATTGTGACGGCAGTCTAGAGATGCCGGAATATTCGCCCGGACGTCCGGAATATTCTCCACCCCCGCCTCGTTCTGCCGGGCCGACGTGCACATCTCCGCCGCGAAGCCGTCGAAAACCGGGACGCGGTAGAGGAGGTGCTCATCGCTCTCGTCGTTGTGGGAATTTTCGTCGCTATAGATCTCTGGCACGAGATCAAAGGGGTGTTTGGTAAACGACTGTTCTGGTTCTGATTTAGGTTTTGCCTGCTTTCGGCCCCGCGGTGTTCGTGCCTTGCGGGTGAACCCGTGGGGCCAGGACCGGGCTAGGCTTTCCAAACTCGGAAAGTCCTCTGAAGTCTTGAGGTCAGAACTCTTGAGGCGAACCCTCTCGTGCCTCCGGGCCAAGAGGTTCGCATTGTGCACCGAGGAGTCGCAAGATTGGCACAAGAAAGCGTCGTCGGCCGCGCAGTACCACCGCGCCCTCCGCCGTATGCAACTGTCGCAGGCTCGGGCTGTCTTAGCTCCCACTGCGCTCGCCAACTTTTTGTCCGATGAAGAAACCATAGGAGCGAGATTTGTTTCTTGTGTACGTTAATTGGAAACAACAAAAGTAAAATTGTTTGTAAAATTTGCTCGAGGCCAAAAAGCTAGCTAGCTTATGATAGCTGAAAGGACCTTCAATTATTTAGCACTGTGGATATGCCCCACAAATATGCACTTTTGCACTGAATTTAAAAGCCAAATAGCCCACGGTTTCGATCTTTCCGTCATGTCTTTAATTCTATTTTGTAAATTTTAGGAAAAAAAAAATAGATTGTATTCAAAAAAATAATAATAATAAAATAGATTGTCTCCGTGGCTCTTCCAAATGAAAGATCAACTTTGACAGGCTTGTCTTTACTTTGAAATCTTAGTAAATGAAGAAAATTGCGAGGCGTGGCTTAGTATTTTACAAGTTTTCAAATCGAATCTTAATAAAGCATAGTTAGTAACTCCTTAAAAAAAAATTAGCCAACCAGTTTAGTTGTCTATAAATAAATGTGAGTTCAAATATATGATAACAATATCTTCCTGTAAAATTTAAAAATTTGCAATATTTATAAAATTAACCTCATTTTCTTTATTTATTGTTCAGCAACAATCAACCGTTGCTCTATCAAATTAAAATTGATGGATCAAATCAGTCTTCACTTTTTTACTTGGGCTCTGTTCTGATATAAACCTTCCCATATATATACAGACACTTTATGATACTATTGCATAGGGTGTTGAAAAAAATTTATATATATTTGAGAGCATTTAATATATGATGATTTAGGAGTAATTTCCATTAAATGCATTAGATTTTTTAGTAACATTATTAATTGTGTTGTTGATGGATTGATGATAATTAATTTAGTTTTGGGAAGAAATAGATAATGGCACGTATCCTACAAAAAATAGTGCAATGTACTTTTGGGGCCACTATAGGGCCTACCATGAAATCCTATCTCTTATTTGATTGGGTAGTTGAGATGGTTCATCCTGATTTCTTGATGCTTATTGGCAGCATATTTCAATCAGGGGATTTCCAGTGGATCCCTCTTTTTGTTGAGGATAGGAACGAGTGAAGGGTTAATTAGGGGTAACTATCACTCCATCACCATTATTCCATCTGATCTGTATTTAATTTTATTAGCTGTTGGTGCATGTAGGGATGGTTTTGAAAACGATGTATCTGAGAGTGTGCACTAGATAAATTCTGTCTTGTGACTCTAACAGACAAATCACGAGGAGTTAAACTAATTTAAATTGTCCAGACCGACTTAAAAGCTTAGCAGTGAGTGCAAGTTTTCCTTGTTGCCCAAATTTTAATTCGAAATATTTCCAAAATCCAAGCACGGCTTCAAAAATTAATCTACGTGTCACACTTAAAAAAAAAAATCCTAGATTCTCTCCCTCCCGAGTGTGGTAGGAAAGTTGGAGCATATTTTCTATGATAAAATAGATTACAAATGTATATATTTGAACGCTTAAATATAAACGTTCTGAGCAAAATTGAACAAAAAACAATACTTTAAAATTTAGTCAATATCTTGGTGTTTCAAATGATGGAAAAAATTTTACTAAACACAAAGTATACTATACTTTTTCAGTCGTTTTTAACCAAAAAATCTATGTTTCACTACTGGGGTTCGATCATGTAACCATCTATTTAGAATGACAGCAGATGTGTCATCACGTTTTTACCTAGTGGACCCCAATAAGATGAGAACGTACAATATAATAGAACACATCTCAATAATGAAAAATCCTATGACTTCACAACTACCATTATTATAGCCTCTCCAGAAAACACATTTAACGTCGCCTAAACGACGTCGGTTTTTTTAAAAACCGACGTCAAAAAGATACGACGTCGGTTGTAATAAATAACCGACGCCATTCAATTTACGGAAATAAAACGACGTCGGTTCGGTAACCAAACCGACGTCGTTTTTAATATTTTAATTTTTATTTTTTTTAAATGTAACTTACGGCGTCGGTTCTGGGCAGAACCGACGCCGTAAATTAAAATATAAAAATTTACGACGTCGGTTCGTGATTGAACCGACGTCGTATAATTATTATTACTTTATATTAATCTAAATAATAACGTTTTCAGATTAAAAAAAAAAAAAAAGGAAATAAATAGATTACGGCGTCGGTTGTGCAGAAAACCGACGCCGTAAGGTTTTAAATAAAAACCCTACAGATCTGTGCGCGAACAGCAGATCTGGATCCCAACCAAAATATTGTCTCCCTCTCGCGAACAGCAGATCTCTCCCTCTCGCGAACAGCAGATCGGCAGTCACGAACAGCCACCGCCCCGCCGCCGTCCCCCTCGGCCCTCGGCCTTCGGCAGTGTTACACCAGATGAAGATGAAGACGAAGAAGAAGCAATGGTGAAACTTGCATTCGTCCATGTGAGTTGATGTACTACTGTATGTGAAATTCATTATATTCTATTCTTCAATTCAACTCGATCTTTGGATTACGTAGTTAATTGTGATGAATAAAAGATGAAATTGTGGGTTTTATTTAATGTGGTCAGTCGGTATTGTTTCCGGATGGGAGCCCAGACGTGCATTATCGCAAAGCTAAGGGAGGCCAAAAGCTCAGAGACATAATGCTGGATGGTAATGTTGAGTTGTATGGACCATATGTAAGCTCCAATCAACCAACAAACATTCTTGCTAATCTCATTTGTTTCTTTAATTTTCCTAATTATTTGTACTGTTTAGTCAAATGATATATGTATATATAAATCTTCAGTCCAGAGCTCTGTGTAACTGCGCCGGATTAGGGACCTGTGGCACATGCATGGTTGAGGTCACATTTCATATTCCTACTACCTTTCTATTTTAGTAGTGTTCATTCATTCATTTCTATTGTGATTTACTGCATGCTTTGTTATTTATTTTTTTATTATATTTTTTTGTACTTGGAGAACTAAAATTATCATTTTCCATTATTATTTTTATTAATTATTAATTAGGGGTTTTGGTATTGTTAGGTAGTGGAAGGAAAGGAGCAACTGAGTCCCCGGACAGATAAGGAGAATGAAAAATTGAAACGGGTATATGTTTCTACAATACTCAATTAATATAATCATTTTGAGAGAATGAAAAAATAAAAAAAAGTGTAGAATGTAAAACTCCATACTAATTCTGGGATTAATGCATCCAGAAACCCAGGAACTGGAGACTAGCCTGCCAGACCATAGTTGGATATATATTTAAATATATGAACTTGTTGGATATATAAAGTAATCCTTTATTCATTCTCTATTATTTCCACCATAAATATAATGTATATATTTGCAAGTTTGCATCACAGGGGCAGTATTTGTCCTTAAAATTGGTTAATACAGAGTATTTCTTTCATTTCATATATCAAGGGACCATCATAATCTTCTATATATATCTGCATGAATGATAATACAATGAAAAATATAAAAACATCTGCAGGCTATACGTGGTTAGAGCTATCCCCCCTTACAGGCAGAAAGCACCAGGTAAAAATGGCTTGCTTTATGTGAGACCCTAATCTATGCTGCTAACATGCACAACTAAATACTCTACTGTATTGTTTTGAAGCTGCGTGTTCACTGTGCTGAGGTATTGGGAACACCGATACTCGGGGATTACAGGTATGGGTGGCAAGCTCATAGGAAGTTGAAGCACCTTCATCTCCCTCGTTCAGCTTCTGATATCGTTAGTGAAAGAGTTTCCAAGGAGGATCCTTTTGGCCTGGGTTTGGGAAATGGCAGTGTCTCTGATAAGCAGCCCCATCTTCACCTCCACTGCAAAGAGATGGTTTTGCCCAACATATCTCTGGCTTTGCAATTATGAATTTATAGGCTCAAAAATATATAATAATTTTTGTAGTGCCCAAATTATAAACGACCTCGGTTATTTCTTATTAACCGACGTCGTTTATTATTTTTTTAATTTTTTTTTTAAATAAACGACGTCGGTTTTTTAATACTGCGACCATCTATCTATCTACATTATATTACCACATGAGTGCTCGGGATAGTCGCGTGGGATTGTCGCACTTTCACTTCAAACATCACTTAAAGGTTCAAAACCATGAGTTTCTGGTTCCTTCCTTTCCGTTTATGGCCCAACAGATAAAACCCACAAAATAAAAATAAAAATTTGGATATTGTACGTCTTATTCCATAGAAAACTATATTTCTCATTGATAGCTATACTAGTAATACTATATATTGCTACATTTTAGTTTACCTTTCTTTTCATGTCTGCAATCGTCATTGAAAAAATTTCAAATAAATTGGCATTTTAAGTGGTATTTGTTGAGGTTTACTATTTGCAATAAGGGTACGGTGAAGTTTTACTGCTCACATGGTGAACCTTACTACTCGTAATAAGGGTGGAGCAATAAAGGATTGTCTTACGTATTGTTCCGGTTTCGTTATTGTACCTCATCTACTGCTATAATGATACACAAATAAACAAATAAAACAAAATATTGCAATGCCACAATAATTGAGAACAAAAGAAGAATTTGGTCTTATAAATATAAACTAAACAACAAGATAGATTGTTTCAAATTAGTTATAAAGACTAATTGATGTTTGTTTGGTAGAGTATAGCACACTCAGTTTTAAGGTAGTTGTATTCCCAATACATAAACTTTAAATTTTAATTAAATTAGAAGAGACCAACACCGTTTCATTCATACTCCATTAGTCTTAAAGCTTAATGTTGGTATTAGATATATGAATATTGTGGTAAAAAAAAAAAAAAGTTACATTTTTGGTCCTTCGATTCAATTATACTTGTAGAGTTGTAGTGCAGACTTAGTCTATCATTTAAATACGTGGTCATCTTTAATCTTTAATCTTTAAGTATGCGCAAAGTAGCAATTTTACTCCCCAAAGAATCAAATTAGACACTTTATTAAGTGACATATTAGTGATAAAAAATAGTCCCAAGTACTAAAACCATCATTTCACGCATAATTTAGAGGTTAAATTAAAGATTGTCACATATATAATTTATGGATTAAATCTTTATCACGGATATAACTGAATGACTAAAACAGCCTGACATTGCCGGCATTGCACAGTATAATATAACAACGTCAATGTGAATGTTAGAGTCAATTTGAGGAATAGATAATATCGTTTAGGGTATATGATGAAATGAAGAATTGACAGATGTGGATAGCTCACCCCATTTTTTCTAAATCTACTTTTATTGCACAAGAAAATCTTAGCAATTGGCACAGATTATTCTTTTACAGATTTATCTTATCAATAAAACACAGAGGTCGCTGTCTTGAAAATCACTGTTTTGTTATCATGTTCGATTTCTTATCTATTTGATAAGGGAATTTATGGATTTAGGATAAGTATTTCGGATTTTAATTATATCTTTTAAAATAATTCTTTCTTCTTTTTTTTTTTTTTTAGTTTCTTGAAATGAAAACATCAGAAGTAGTAAAGATGCAATTTACTAGTAAGTTATACTCTGAAACCTTTTGCCATGATTTACCATGACTATGTTTTTGTGAAAACATCATAAGTAAATATGCAACTTCGACTTTTACTAACAACATGTTTGATTTGTGAAAGAAAAAGAAAAAAGAAAAAAGAAGAAGAATGAATGAATTGAATTTAAATTTCATGGAAAAGAAATACGTGAAATCTTAATTCTATTGTTTAGTTTGTGAAGATTAAATTGTTAGAAATAATTAGTATGAAGATTCGAATATCCCTACAGAATAAAGATTTGTGAGGGTAACATATGAATTTATGTTGTATGTTTTCTCCCAACAATTAATTCTTCCATCAACCAAGCAAGGTAAAATATGATTTTCCTCAAATTTGAGGAAAAAAATTAAAGATAAAGTATAAACAAACCATCCAACAAATTGAAAAACAACAATTAAGCCACCCAATTTGAATAAGTTCCAAATGATAGTTTGAATATACATACATACATACATACATTTATATAATACATTATATTTATTGAAGTATATACATAAATTAATTAATAATAATAATAATTTTTATTATTGATAGGGTTATAGGGCAACCCACTTAACCTATGGAGCTCACTAGTGTACGTATTTTTCGACCATACTAGTGTATTTTCCGACCTTAGTAGTGCATGGACATTTCCCGACCTCACTGGTGTACTTCCCGAGCACACTAGTTCATTCCCGACCTTGAGAATCAATGCATACCTTCCGGTCTCATTATTAGTAGATATCCCAGTCTTACTATCACTAGACCTCCCGGTCTCATTATTAATAGACCTGCCGGTCTCACTATCATTAGACCTACCGTGAAATTGTAATTTCCTCAAACCAAACAATATAGTTTTGTGGGTCAAAAATTACATTGGACTACCTTGGTAGATAACTGGTCCACAATAAAAATGCACTCCATGTTGGGTTAGATCCTTGGGGCTAAGTCAAGGCCATCTCTGGGTTGACACTCTGGACTATTACCTAATTAATTTTGCAATGTTACTGGATTGGACTAAAGGCTAAATTAAAGGCTGTGAAATTTATTTGGACCAATCAGAGCTCATGGGCTGTGAAATTTATTTGGACTATTCACTATGGACTGTTATAAGGATTGATCCTTCAATGCATATAGCCGCTAATAATGAAGATTCTTGAGCCTCTGGCTAAGTAAATTGTGTAGAAAATGTAGGTTTGGTTGCATGGGCAAAGTGCTAACCACAAGGTTTTGCAACCTGATTGCTATACCCACCCTTAACGTCTTAGCAATCTCCTAGAAAACCAATGTTTCCCTAAAGAGAAATGTTTGCTAGTTGACCTTAAGTCTCCTAGTTCTATGGCTTAACATTGGTGTAAGGTAAAAGACAAACATCTTCAATGCTTTCTCTGACTGCATATACTTCAGATATGCAATTTTTTTAAGCAAAAAGAAAGTTCAGATATACAATAATTATCACATCAATCAATAATAGTGTATGTTGAATTCTTCAGTGCACACCATTAATATATAATGACCGAAATTCCTGTGACCTAAAAATAGGAGTATCAAAATGAAATGCCAAAGAAGTTCTATGATTTATTTGTTTCACAATCACCAAAATGAGTCTATTACCAGCACAAGCAAATTTGACACTGCCAATACAACTAAAGAAAACAAACAGCAATTGAGAGTTGAGTACTGCAACGCCAAAATCCCAAATCAATTCAAAGTCTTACCAGAAACAATCTCAGTACAATACAAAATAGCAAACACGACCTCTGCTCCAGCATGAATACAGCCAGCCACTCAATGCTTGGGAGTTCAACCATATATCTGAACACATCATAATAAGTTTTTTAGAGCAAATAAAGATAACAGCCAAGTTGATATTCCTGGACCAAAATAGAAGAGAGAAATAGACTAACCTCTTGATGACAAGAAGGATTTTGACATAGATGCCTCTATTTGAATCCAATCCACGCATCAACAAAAACTCAATCGAGTGACAACAGCTTGATGAAACAGCAAATTAAACGCCAATACCTTTTAACACATGCAGCATCAACTTTGACGCTTTTATTTCTGAAAGCAACACAACACTACACTACTGGACGATTGAAACCACACGCCTGTAAAAAAAAATTACAATCGATTTGATATCACTTTTTAGAAAATAATTAGCACTTCAAATACACTGCAAATGCTTAGAGCAATAGGTGATGGGTATTATTAAGATTGAGGACTTGGACAACTGACCTCTGGAAGCTCCAGCCCGCATGAGAACACAATAGATTTGAAATCAATTATGGGGAGGATCGATCAAGAGCTTAAACTGATCGAATCCCAGGTCGTATCGTTCCTCTTGTATCTTCTGAACCGAATTTGCAGCCTCTTCATTTGTGCCATATAATTCCATCTGCTTAAGGGTGGGTACCTCAGCAAAGTCAGGTGGGATTTCGCTGAGGTGAGTGCAGTCCTTAAGGACGAGCTTTTCTAACGCTGGAAAGCAACTCTGGGAAGTTTTCCACACCACTAAATCAGTCCTTCCAATCATCAAGAACCGGAGCTGTTTGAAAACAGTGTCTTCATCGTTCAGTTCCCAAGACTCCCCCATGAATGCATGTTCCTTTAATTTGAGGATCTCTAACTTATCCAGTGCCCCTAGTATAGGCATGTCCTTCCACTGCAACCACATGTTTGACAATGTCAGCTTTCTTAGACTTCGTGGAAACATGTAGTACTGAGGAAGACTCTGCAGTTTGTCAGGCCGACGACCATTATTCAGCAGCTTCAGATTGTCAAGCCTACTTAAATTTTGAAGATTTTCAAACAAGGGAATTCGTTCCTTGCTCTCCATATGCATAAGCTCAACTATATTCCCACGAATTCCCAACTTTTGAAGATTTGGTGTCTTGCCTAAAATCTCTGCAGTGCAGCTTGAGGGCGAGATGAAAGAAAGTGTTTGTAAGACTGTACTTCCCGTGTTGCTTGAAGGAAGAGGCAACTGCATACAGGTGTTAGTGCGCACATGCCTTAATTTAGTCAACCTCCATATATCTGCCTCAACTTCAAGACTATCATCCTGTGACTGTGAGGTATTGAACATAAGTGTCTGCATGTTCTTAAATTTATTGAAGTCCTGGGGAAGGTGTCGCATTCCATCAGTAGATACTGCAAGGTACCTGAGATGATAGAGGTGATAGAGTTGTTTGGGCAGTGATTTGAGCTTGAGGGATTCAATATCCACCACTCTAAGAGCAGGAAAGGATTTTGGAATGGTTGCCAACAGCTCATGATCATCATTTCGTATCTCTTCCGAGCAAAAGCATAAGAAAGAACCAACATGTTTACTACTAGCTGGTTTCTTTTCTGATTCTAGGAAGTTCAGAACAGAGGATTTGATGCATATGCGACGGCAATCAATTTTGTTTACCTCTGCTGGCTTATCACTTGATTCACTTCCATCCATTTCGTGAACATGATTCTTATTGGCAGCTTCAATTTTGCAAAGCTGATGCAACTTGGGATCAATGCGACATGTTTTGATATGGCCATCCGCTCTTCTTTTCATCACCTTTAGAAGATTCATGTCAGCAAGTTTATTCAAGTATTTCTCACCTGTACACTCCCAGTCTAAAGTGTATCCATCATCCTCTACCAGAATCAGCCCTTCAGCTATCCACAACCAAATCAGTTTCCAGGCAGTAATTTCATGTCCTTCAGGAAAAGCTGCAAGGTATAGGAAGCAATCCTTCAACTGCAAATCCATTTCATCAAAAATGAATTGTCCAAGTGGATTATTGTAATTTTCATCCAAGTGACCAAAAATTGCACACGGGTCTTCTGCTATTTGTTTCCACACGACCTCAGATGTCTCATTCTTTTTAAGGACATCGGCTATCAGCTTCACTACAGATGGTATTCCTTTGCATTTTGTTGATATGTTCCTGCCATGAACTTTGAACAACTTAGAACATTTTTCTTTATCAGAAACATCCAGGGTTCCTTGTAAAACATTCTTCTCTAATAACTGCAGGGATTCTTCATCCGTCAAAAAATTTAGGCGGTGAGGATTAAAGGCAGAATCAACACATAAACCCACTTCATAGTGTCGAGTGGTTACCAAGACTCTACTACCTCTAATATTGTTAGGAAAAGCTGGTTTCAGAGAGCCCCAATCTTGTGTTGTTCGTATATTATCTATTACAATAAAATACTTTTCACCTTCCAAAAATTCTTTTATTTTGCAAGCCAATTCCTCCTCAGGCATGGTATCATGTTTGTCGGCTTTATCAGTTAACTTACTTAAAATGTCAATGAATACCTTTTTGACATTAAAAGGGTCTGGAATATCAACCTGAATACGAGTGAAGAATTCACACTGAAGCTCATAATCATTAAACAACATTGTAGCTAATGTGGTTTTGCCAAGTCCTAATAACCCCACAATTGAGATGATTATTAAATTCTTTGACCCTCCAAAGAGCCGATCCTTTACAATTTTCACCTCATCATCAAACCCCACTATGTCAGATTCTTCCACCCCTGCAGCCTTTAACAATTGCAAAAATAAGACCAAGAAACAATGATAATTATAAAAGTCTACTTCAAAATGTAACGCTTACTATATTATTATTATATGTCCTTTTTGGAACATTAACTCTTACACAATCAAATTAAGTTTATCATATTTCCCATGTTCAGGGGTTCTTGTCAAGAAAGGAAACCGGAGAGAAGAAACACACAAGCTAGGAAAGTTTTACTCCAATACTTACTCCCTCAATTTTACTCGGCGATGTGCCAGGTGGCGGGCACTGAAAAGTTCTTTTTTTTTTTCAAGTGGACCCTAGTAAAAGTGTCTACATTAAGCTTTCAAAAGTCACCTTTTACACTTTTATTTATTTACCAGCATTTTGTAGGCGCGGTACACGAAAATCCATGCCCAATATTAAAACATTGATAAATATAAATAATTAAAAATTATAGTTCAAGTTATATATACGCAAATAATATATGTATTATATACACACAAATATGATTTTTTGAATACAACTAACTCACTCTATTACAACTAACTCTATCACAAATATGATTTATCAGTCATAGAAATTTAACTAAAATATAATCAACAATTAAATTAATTATATAATGATTTTAATAAAATGATAATAATTAAATAATAAGAAACAAATATCTAAAAACATAATAAGTCTCAATCAAGGTTATATCATTGATTTATGTCCCTCTTTTTGTATGCTAATAAATGTATACATTTTACTTTAAATGTTGTACACTTCAATGTTATTAGACAAAATTGTCTTTGTTACATTCTTGTTATACAAAACTACCCTTACACCGTTATAACGCCGTTACTTTTTAACTCCATCATTATTACCATACACCTATATCTATCATATCTTTTTCATATTCTTTAATTATCATTATCATTTTATTAAAATCATTATATAATTAATTAATTTAATGACTGATTATATTTTAAATAAATTTCTATGAATGGTAAATCATATATGTGTGTATAAAATACATATATTATTTGTGTATATATAATTCAAATTATAAATTTTAATTATTTGTATTTATTAATGTTTTAATATTGGGCATGAGTTTTCGCGCATCGCGCGTACAAAATACTAGTGATAGATATAAGTATAAGGTAATAATGATGGAATCATCAATGTTAGAATTAAATATTAACGGAGTTATAACGGTGTAATGGTAGTTTTGTCTAACGAGAATTTAGTATGGTCAATTTTTCCCAATAAAATTGAAGTTTACAAGTAAAATGTATACATTTATTAACATACAAAAAATGGACATAAATTAAGGATATTGATTGTTGATTCAATTATATATGGTCTTGATTGCAAAAACTTTTAAATTAGATCAAATAATGTTAAGATGTCTTTTATGGCATGCTAAAAAGCTCCTACCAACCAACCAAAATAATAGAAGGGCAGGGGAAGATAGATACTTACTGCAGTTTGTGAGGAAAGAGAGTTGGTGAAGAGTTCGAATACCCTGCTAGTTTTGACATTTTCGTTTCCATGGCTTTGCATTTGTAACCTTCGGTCACGAAGCTTTCTTGCAGAATCCACCGCCCTATTACTCACGCGAAACAGCTCCATCACTTTAAGGCTGTATACCTCAGCAAAGGCATCTGGGATTCTTTCTAGTGCAGTGCAATTCCTGAGGACCAGACGTTCTAAAGAGGGAAAGCTATTCTTTTCAACATTCCAAGTTACTAAGTTTGTCCTCCCAATCCGCAAATACTGGAGTTGTTTGAAAACAACATCACTGTTTAGATCCCAGTGTTCCCCCTTGCAACAATTTTCTTCCAACTTGAGTGTCTCAAGCTTGTCCAGTGATCCCAATCTACTCATATCATTCCACTTAAACAATGTATTAGATAAAGTCAATTTTCTGAGCTTGAGTGGAAACTTGTCATGCGGCATCGTTAACACTTTGTTGGACAGGCCATGGAGTTTCAAGTTTTCAAGGCAATCTAGCATTTGAAGATTTTTTAACAAAGAAATTCCTTGCTGCTTTTCCTCCAGAAGCTCTTCTAATTTCCCACTAATATTCAATGTTTGGAGCATGGGGGTCTTGCTGATGATCTCTTCCTTGCAACTTTCTGGTGATATGGTACAAAGTGTGCGGATGTCTGTGCTTGCTGAGTTGTAGTTTTTGGGAGGAGAGGGCAAGTGAGTACAAGTGTTGGTGTGCACATGCCTTAGCTTTTCCATGTTCCATATACCTCCATCAATTCGTAGTGTATGTTTCGTGGTTCTGAATACAAGAGTCTCCAAGTCACGAAGCCTTCTGAATTGCTTGGGCAGATGATCAATGTCAACTGTGATAGCTAGATACCTCAGAAGATTCAGGTCATAGAGCTCATCAGGCACCAACTTCAACTTGAGGGATTCAATATCTAACACCCTAAGAAGTGGGAAGGTGTTTGGTATTGCAGTTGACAAGTATGAATCCTGTTGGGACTTGGTGTAGAGGCTCCCGGGACCAGAGATTTTGCCTTTTGTGGGTAAGTGTTTAGTCTTATTATCAGACGATACTGATTCGGTCTCACCTTCAAATTGAATCTCACCCTTTTGTACAGAAGATAACAACAAAGTATAGACACGCTTATCGGATGGATATGTTCTCCTCTTTTTGTTGTAGCAACTCAAGGAAGAAGATGGATTATTACTACTTTCTGCATCAAATATGTTTCTAATCACAACAGGGGAGTAGAAACAAAGACGACGAGATGAAACAGAATTTGCATATAACCTTTGTTCCTTATCCATTACGCGGAACAGCTTTTCCTTTGCTGCCATACTTTTGCAGAACTCATGCAATGAGTCATGGATGCGGCATGTTTTGATTTGACCATCCGCTCTCCTTTTCATCACAATCACAAGACTCCTATCCACAAGATCATTCAAATATTTCTGAGCTTCAACTTCCATGTCTAAAGGGTTTCCCCACTCATCAATTGTTGGAATGAATTCCTCAACAATCCACAAACGAATCAACTTCCAAACAGCAATCGCATATCCCATAGGAAACGATGCAAAATATAAGAAGCAATTTTTTAACTTCTCATCAGGCAAATGTTCATAACTCAACATTACTAGCTCATGGTAGCTTTGGCCTTCCCGATTAATTTCTAAAAAAGGATTTTTAGCCATTCGTTCCCAATCAGCAACAGTTCTATTATTACATAGGCTGCCGGCTATCACTCTTATAGCAAGTGGTAGCCCATTGCATTTTTTTGCTATCTCTCTCCCATGTTTTTCAAATGACTCAGCATTACATCCCTCTTCACCAAAAACATTCTTTTTCAGTAGACACCAACTGTGCTCAGGGCTTAACTTTGTTAAAGTATGAGGTGGCCATTTATTGGAATCAATCACACCCTTGTATCGAGTGGTCACTACCACTCGACTTCCTTTCGAGTTTTCAGGGAATGCTTCATTTAAAGATTTCCAATCTTCTCTTTCCCATACATCATCCAATACAACAAAGTACTTTTGATCGTTTAAAAGTTTCTTTATTTCATCTCTCAATCTATCTCCAGATGTCTTACTGTAGTCATCCGTACACTCTTTAATTTGATGTATGATGTCAATGAGTTTTTGTTTTCTATCAAAACCTTGTGAAACGTGAACCCAAATGCAACGGACAAACTTGTTTAGAATGTCCGGGTCTTCAAAAATTTTTGCAGCAAATGTAGTTTTTCCAGTTCCAGCCATCCCCACAATTGGAATGACAATAAATTTATCGGATGCTTCAATAATGCGACCCTTTATGGTTTTTAAATCACCATCAAAGCCAACAACCTCTTCTTTTTCCACCACTGGCCGGGCCTGAACTATCCAATAAAAAACACCATCATGAAAACAATATAATGATACTAATCCCCCTAAGAGGAGAAAACCTACAATCCAGTTCACTTGCAAATCATTATTACAATACTTACTGCTCCAGGTTCAAATTACATTGCACAACAGCACAAATTCTAATTTTGGTTTTAAAATTGATGCTACGGATACCATATTCAAATTTAACCATGTAAAACTTTTCTATTAATGTTGTACAAGTTAAATGGTGCAATATAATGAGGTCATAGTTAGCCATTAAGGTAGTAATTGAATTTGTTAACTAATAATTACCAACCTATACTGTAATTTGGCTATATATTGAGGTAAGATTTGGCTATTAAGGTAATTAGACCAATAAGGTAACACATAGACTATTTAAGCATGGTCCTCCCACTGCTCTTGTGACAGTTCATGCTACACCATCTAGTTGCATAGGAGATAAGATGTAGACAACAATGTTTAACATACTCCCTACAATGAAGATATCAACTATGGCCGGATATACACTCAATCCTATCATATCATTTCTGGCTTTCTGCTATACGGTTAGACTATTTGTGTTACATGTATATTACATGTCAATTGGTTGATTTTTGTCTAACAAACCAATCTAGCAATTCAAGGATATTGCTAAACTTTTTATCACTACTAAAAAATTTAAGATTTGCCATGGAAAGTTGTAATGGAACTTATTCCGTTGCGAAGTTATAACAAAATTTGCAACAGTTCTGCATTCTGTTGCAATTTTGTAATAGAATATAATATGAACCAAAAAGAAATTTCTGTTGTAAAACAAATATGTTCATTGTAAATTTGTAATTAGTACAACGGAATTTGCCAATGGATGTAAAAACATATGCAAACGTTTTTTTTTTTTTAATTTATTTTAAAAAATTAATTTATAAATACAACATTGCAATGGATTGGTTGTAAAGGATATTTGCAACAAAATAAATTCCATTGCAACGAAGGCCATTTACTTCTAGAAAATTACTTATTTACAATAAAACAAATTACTTTGCAAATTTGGCCCAATGAATTTAAAAAGCCAAAATGTGGTGAGAAACATTATTACAATGGCTTCATTTTGGTCTAGGCGGTATGTTACAATGGCTTCATTTTGGTTTAGGTGGTATGTTACAATGGCTCTCATGAGAACAACCTCCCTGGCAAGAACTGTGGACAAATTTGATCCATTCAAAAGCTTAAAATTAATGAAAAAAACCCGAAAAACACGGCGGCATTTCTATAATTATGATTGTGCAATTAAAAATGTTTGACAGTGCATTTGTAAATACTTAAGAGTGCATGGAAAGGAAGCTCTAGCACAAACTCACTTCATCTGAGTTGCATTTTGAAAAGAGTTTCCAAATGCATTGTCAGTGAATAGACTTTTGAGTGATGATAAATGCATAGTCGTAATTACGAAAATGACACCACATTTTTTCATTATTTTCTTTAATTTGTAACCTTTAGACCCACTAAATGGACAGATCGAATTTATCCACACTTCTCATCTGGAGGTTATTCTCATTTGATCCCTTATGTGTGGTGTGTGTTGTCAATTTGAAATGTGAACATGATATAACCACGATATTCAAAGAATCAAAAATAATATTAACTCTTCAAAGTATAGGAAACCATGCGTTTGAAAAGGGTAAAATAGCCAATAGGAAAACTAGTACTTGTATATGTACAAGATCAGGGTTCCACTGTAATGATGGGAATTAGTGGGGTTAGATGGGAAGATCTGATCAATTATTCATAAAGGGATTCACTTCTCACCGAATGCTAAGCTATGCAGGTACTAATTGTGGGTAATCACCTTAATTATGATAATTCATTTTAAAATAATAAATTAATTATAATTAGCTTGTCCTTGTGCACAGATTAAAATTTTTATTTAAATACATATTAACAAAATTATTTTTAACATTCAAAAAAAAAAATTAACCAAGTGTATATCAATAAAATAATATCAAAATATTATTCAAAATAATAATAATATCAAAATACAAAAATAAGGAATAGTTTTTGCAGTACCTGGAAATGGGATTGGTCATTGTTTTGTTCACTGTTTGGGTGCTTCATGACGAACAGGAGATCTCTTTCGTGGTTTTGGAGAATCGCGTTGACCTTCGTCCTAATGGACTGGATCTCAGTCGCAAAGGCATTCACCTTCCCATAATGTGGAAGTTTATGGAAACATTTTGTGAAGGTTTTGTCTTCGTGGTTTTTCTTCTCAGCTAAGTACTTGTCAATCGCATCCTTTGCTTCATCCACCACAGCTCGGAACTTCTTCACAATTACTTTCATAACTTGGAGTTCTTTGGCCCTGGGGGTCTTGGAAGCATCCACCAGCCTGGCGTTAAACGTTTCGATATCGGAGGTCAGATCCATTATCTCTGAATCTATAGCAACAACCAGATTGATATTCTTTGCTACAAATTGGACAAGCTCGTTGACTGCCTTGGATGCAACATCCTCTACCACTGTGTCCAACCCTATTGTCATTGCTCTCTCTCTGTCTCTCTCTCTCTCTCTCTCTCTCTCTCTCTCTCTGTTTCTGTCTCTGTAAAGAAATGGGAAACGCAAAGCAGAGGCACGAATTCCTCTGAAGAAATTATTATATCTATAAAAAGTGAGGGCGGCCGTGGCCCGTGGGTGGGAGGCGAAATAGTGCATTCTTTTGTTTTTTTCATTTTTTTTTGGCAACGCCTATCTATTATTCTCAAGTGTCTATTATTCTCAAGTGTCCATTATTCTCGAGTATCCAATTCACATTTTACACTTAGGGTGTGTTTGGAACGCAGGAAAATGACTTCTGGAAAATGTTTTCTGGAAAATGAGTTATTTTCCGGAAAATGAGTTCATTTTTCGTGTTTGGATGTACTTTGAAAAACTGTCTTTAG
>CP025657.1:1349589-1384186 GCA_003576665.1 Ipomoea trifida
GGATAATTTTGGGGGAAGTCATTTTCCCCCAAAATGGGGTTCTTTTCCGTGGTCAACGGAAATTGATTTCCGTTGACCACATTTTCTGGGTGTTCCCAAACACCCGAAGCCCGGAAAATGACCGGGCTTCCAAACACACCCTTAAAGTAAGATAATATGAGACATTAACTCCCAAAATTTCTTTCATTTAATCTTTTTTCGGTTTGATGATTTAGATTCAGATTCAGATGACATGGCAAGTGATATTTATTTATTTATTTTTAATAGTATAAATACATTGAAAATGGTTATGTTATTAATAATGAATCTGATAGCTACCGGCTACACAATATACAACTCAGATCGGTCCGGTCTAGTCTAAGGGTGGGAACTGTTGATGGATTTGATGATGGTAGCTCGGTCAATGTGACAGTGGACTTTAGGTTCCCAGGCTACTAGCTATATAGAGAAAATAGCCAAAAGTCTCTCTTTCCGTAATTAATGTGGTATTTATAACTAGAAAAAAGAGACAAGTTTCACCCTTACGGCATGATGGGCGCGTGGAGCTCATGCATAAGTGTGCAAATTACGGAGCCCAGTCCCTGTAGAGAAGGTCGGTAAGTCGATCCCGATCAAAATAAACATGGTTCACCGAGACGGAGTCCACGCCCAAGGTAGGCTAAGCAAGAGGACGGGTAGTAGATGAGGTTGGAAAGGATAGTCAAACCGGTCGGATCATTCATGGCGCGTACCAAGTGTCCGATACCGATCATCGTACTAGCACAGTTCCTGGGAAATAATCCCCATCAGGTAGCACCCTAGCCCAAAGCGTGACGACTGCTTAAGATGAATGGTTCGGGCTAACAACAAATGCCTGGTTTGGGTACGGATCGGGTGTCGTGTGGGTGCACGGGAGGGCCGCAGATCATCGCATACCTCTAGGACACGTGTTGGCCATCTAACCTCTCTCAGGCTACGAGTTGTGGTTTTGAAAAAACGGTTCGCCTTCCCCTGACCCCTTCCTATAAATAGGGCCTTATGTTACGCTACTTGTTGCATCTGAGATCGGAGCCTCCTGAGCATACATGTTTGTGAAGCCAAAGTTCTAACGCTCACTTTCTTTCCAAGCCCCCGAACTCGATACAATAAGCTATTTCCTTTAGCGTACCCGATCATTACTTACTTTAATCATCTATTCCCCTCGACTCTATTCACGGGCCCTCGCACTAAAAAGTTCTCCCTCAACCTATAAGGAGAAATCATGTCGGTTTCCGACAACCAAAATGTCTCAGGCCAGGACTACGACGATGAAGTCAAGGTCGGTTCCTTCACTATCTCAATGGAGGACTCGACCATCCGGCAGATCGAAGATTTCAGAGGGGATTTGACATAATCTTCCCAGGCGGCCGATGCTGAGACCGGTGCGCACCCATCAACCCCACCTCCTGCCAACGAAGAGGTCGGGATATCCGGGTGAGGAAAGTCGACATGGGCTGTAATCTCTTCACTCAACCCCTCTTTATCTCCTTCTTCTATCGCTCAACTCGCCTCAACCCTCCTAGTCGGGTCGAGTCCCTCAGTTTTTCCACTCGAGTCTTAGAATGCCAACTGATCTTTACCACCTCGGCCCTCTCGTTCCCTTGACAAGAAACAATTTTTCTTGAATAGCAAGGGCGTGAGGCAACATTCTTACCTTTTTACCCGTGCCGCGATTGAGGAGATTTCTTCCCTCCTATCCGGTTGGATACCCTTTAGAACTCGCTGGTCTTTGGGGAACGTCACTAACCGCACCAAGGATGACTAAGCGGGATTCACCTAGATTCCCTTAAGAGCCTTTTGGCATTCCCGTTCTCTCCATTTCTCCTTGACTTCCTAAAACACTACGGGGTTTTGCCCAAGCAAATTGCCCCCGAACGCACACCAGATTCTAGCATGCTTCCCGTAGATCTGCACTCGGCACAACCTCTTGTGCACTGTTGAGCTTTTCAATTACCTGTTTGCGGTACGCCCTCTCGATCTCCCTGCCAAGCACGGTGGGGTTTTTTTATGGTGCAATCGCGGGGGCACCACTGCAGTATTTCAAGCCTCTAGGACAAGAAAAAAGGTATAAGGACTGGATCTTTTCAATCAAGTACAAATATAAGCTACTGGTTCCTCATGTCTGGTCGATGCATTTTACCAAGCACATATACCCGGCCAATACCTGAGCCCTCGCCAACGCTGCTGCCACGATCTCTTCGGAGTTCTATGATTATTTCATCTTTAGATCTCCCGATGAGTATGCCGCCGCACAGCTACAAGCTCATGAATATGACCGAAATGAGAAGTATGTTTTGAAGATGGCACCGGTCACGATCGCAGTCATAGCTTCCACCTCAGGTGCGTTGGAGGTTTCGTACTCATGTTGACAAATTTTACATTGAATCCTGCTCAACCTGATTATGGACTAACTGAATTTTGAACATTCGTCTTTTTTGTAGATATGGTTCTCGACAAAGGGTTCACCACTAAAAAATATGCCAAACTAGTATCCAGTTGGGAACAACTTGCCAAGATCAACAGGAATCTAAATGAAGAAGTAAAACTTTATGAGGGTAAAGTCAATCAACTAAGTGCAGACCTTCTAATGAAAGATAATCTAATAAATCATACAAGGACTCGAGAAGGTAAACTGATGAAGGAACTAGAGGAACTGAAGCGCAACATTAAAATGATGGCAAACACATCAACTCTAGATGAAATTCTGGACTTTGGCAGAATGGCATCCATCAACATAACTAGACTAGGATTGAAAAAAGATTGTCATTAAAGTCCAACACTATGTCTGTTAAAGGGACTACCACTGCCTCAACTTCAACTATATCAGAAGTCCCCAATTCAACAGTCACTTCACTCAAAGAACAAGGGAAAATATGTCAGACTAAGAAAATATAATCCAATATGTCATCACTAATGTCGCACAAAAGGGCATACTCGACCAGAATGTTGCTACTTCTATAGGGATCAAAGAGAGGGGAAGTATCGAATGAAAAACATTACTCATTTCAAGAGATAAATATGGGTCAGAAAGACAGACATGATATGTTATCCAACAATAGTTCTCTTAGCGGTCTTAACAGAGTCTCGGTTGTATTTTGACAATGGCTGTTCTATACATATGACCGAAAATTCCAGTCATCTGCATATTGTGCTTCACACAGTGGATCTGTTAGCTGTGTGACCAAAACTGGAATGTTTGCTTCAACAAAGATTAGTGTCATGTTCTTGACAAGTCAAATCGCACAATGATGGAAGGTACTCAATCGATAACTGTTATATTTTAAGAAATGATCTTTCTTGTAATAGGATCAAATAAGAAGATTCAAAGTTGTGGCATAAACGACTAGGTCATATGAATTACCGAGATATGGACATACTTAACACTTTTTATTACAAATTTACTTTGTTTATTCAAAACACGTTGAAGATCTGGCGATGAATCAGCAGCCGACACCATTGTTTTCACTATTTCATATTATATGTATGCAGAAGTGATAGATTCTATAAATGCTTTCCGTCTTAGTCCTCTTCGTCGACTTCGCCTGAGATTTGCTCGCTCAAGAAAATCTTATGTTCACTTTGTCTTCTTCGCCTAAGAAGGCTAAGAGTATCTTCCTCAAGAGGAAACGCAGAAATCTTCGGTGTAGTGGCAATAGTGGAGAAGTGGGAAATGTTAGTGCAAAGTCTAAGGACGATTTTGCCCTCGAACGTTAATATACTACACATAACTTTAATGCGCAAATTTTGAATAGAATGGTTGAGATCATCTATCAAAATTAAATCCAATGATCTATATTTCATCATATTTCTCACATAAGAGACTAATTTTACATGATCACACACACACACACACACACACATATAGAGCTTGGCCTGCGGGTCTTAGTGGGTCAAACCCATTAGGCCCGCTATTTCGCCGGCCATCTTTTTTGTGATCTTAACCCGTTCCGATGTGAGGTGCGTGCGGGTAAGCCCGCGAGCTTCGGTCCACTTTGATAGTACCAGTATCCCACTCGATGGAATGAGATGGGTTTTAAAAAAATTCACTCGATTTAAGTCAAGGATAGGAGTGTGTAAATCATTATTGTGTGGAATATGATTTAAATAACTGTATAAACCATACTATCAAATAATATACATTCAGTACACGGATAATATATTTTTAATATATTAAAAATATATTTTTTATTATGATTCACACAATAATTTGCCTGTGATTCGAGTATCTACCGACGATATTATAAATTGGGCCATTCCTGGCCCATTATACGTCATCCATAGCTTGGAAAACTGAAGAGAACAATTAAAGTGAAGTTCACACTACTTCACCTCCGATCCACCCTCGGAGTTGAAAAAAAAAATCATCGGCAATCGCTAGATCTGAGCTTGATCTGCTATGGCCGTGGAAGATTCATTATTCATAAGGGGGAGGGTAAACCGACTGGAACAATTAGCTGAGGAAAACAGGTTGTTTAAAATGGGGATAAAGTATCAGATCTTGGATCTGGTGAGAGGCCTCAAATCCTTGAGCGCTAGAGTGGAGCAAGCATCCAATGATGGAAGAGCCAAATATGCTCTAAAAGACATGGTGGAGAAGATCCGAAACGTGATATGTGATGCGGAACAGGCAATCTGTATGTACACAGTGGAGAGGAAGAAGCATACTACATATGTAGTCAATTGTAATCGCGCTTTTAGTGGAGAGATACAGAGCATCAGAGCCAGGGTTAAGAAAATCAAGGAAGACCACGCCCAAACTGTTCAGGTCCTCATATATCATACGCCCATTACTGGTACGTACGCCAACCAGCTGCTCTACATACAGATCTGATAGAGGATATTAAGTCCTTACATCTGCTCTACATACATCTGCTCTAATATTTTAAGTGGTTTTTTTTTTTTTTTTTTTTTTTTTTTTTTTGAAAACAAGTGGTTATTTTATGATACACATATATATATAATTTACTTTTAATTTGAATTAGGTTAACGTGGATTTAGTTTCTTCATAGAGTGACACGAAAAAATACACTTAAAATAGATAATGTATGAATGAGAAATCTATTCTCAAAGTAGATCAATCACACAAAGTGCGTAAATTAGATAAAAATGATTCTGAAAATGCTTGATTCATTTCATAAATATGTGCCTTGGTGTGGATTGTAGAGTTTTAATCCATTTTATATTGGGAGAAACTGATTACTGGACTTTGCGTGAATATTTCTTTATCTTTTCTTCATTTCTCTAATTTGTTGGGATTATTTTCTAAAATTTAAATCTCATTATATATATAAATTTGATTTACCAACTTATTTTTCCTACAATTGCTAAGTCCGATCTAAGTAATATACGATACTATACATACATTCAGATGCATCAATAGAGGAGCCTCTAATGGGGTGTTTGGTTGAGAGGAAGAAATTATAAAGAAAAAGAATTATAATTTGGTAGGAAAATGATAAGGTAGAAATAATGTATCAATTCAAATTACATTGTTAAGTAAGTAGGAATAGAATTATTGAGAATGAGAAGAAAAAAAAGTGATATATAAAAATTAAAATGTCTTGTGTATTAATAAAATTAACAATCACCAAGAATACTTTTGTCATTTCTATTTTTCTCTTTCTCACAGGTATTGAATTGCAATTCATGGGATACCCCATGAATTGCAATTCAACAAAAGAATGGAATTGCAATTCTCTCAAACCAAATAATGTAATTGAGATCTTCCTTGAATTACAACTCAATTACATTCAATCATATGTCTGGTAAAAGTGCAGGGTCTGTGAAATAATTCCAAAAAATATTAAAGAATGACTTTGTTCAATAATTCACTACTTGACCATATGAAAACAAGAATCAGAGTTGGCAACCTCAAAGAGCTAACTAAGAGAACAATCAAGAAAACATGGAAGTCTCCGCACTTAGTACTTTAAATCTCAGTTGAGTGTGTATTGCTGGAGATCTGATCTGAGATTCTGAGCTATGGGCTTATGGTAGATAGATTGGGTCGACGATAATGATATGAATACGATAAGACTAAACATGAACACGACATGTTAAGGTTAACGGGTTCAAATTTTTAACACAAATATGGACACGATATGTTAACGGGTTGACACAATAGACACCTTTTGTTTTTGGGTTGTGTTGACACGATATGACATAGAAACCCGTTTTAACTAGCTAAACCTATTAATATATTAAAAAACTAAAATTTAAGTTAAAATTATATTAAAAAACCCTACAACTCAATCCATAAAAAAATATCCAGTTTATAACATTCATAAAATGATAAAATAACATCCAAAAATTATAATTAAAGAAGTCCATACTAGTTTTTAGAATAAAATTGAACACAATAAAAATTAAAATTGTTGAATATCAATAATTCGTGTAAGATCTTGGCTTAGGGTCCTTTTGGAAAGCAGGAAAATGACTTCTGGAAAATATTTTCCGGAAAATGACTCATTTTCCGGAAAACAGTTTCATTTCCCGTGTTTGGATGTATTATGGAAAACTGTATTTGTGTGTTTGGTTAATTTTCTGGAAAATGTATAGAATTGTATAATTACACATTGTAATTGTTTTATTTAAAATATAAAAAATTATAATAGTTATTGAAATAATGGTATTTAATAAAAAGAATATAATTTATTAAAAAAATAAAAAATAAAAAAAAAATTTAAAGAAAAATGTAGCAAAGGTTTCTGGCGGTTTCCCTACCTCCTTGGTCCATGGTCATGGGTGATATGACTTGGTTTTGGTCGAAAACATGTGAAACAGCTATTCTGGCGATTTCGTAAAATGACTTACGGAAAAAAATTCCGTAAGTCATTTTCCGGAAAAATGAACTGATTTTCCTTGGTTACCGTTGACCACATATTCCAGACGTTGCCAAACACAGAAAACTCGAAAAATATTTTCCGGAAGTTATTTTACGGGTTACCAAACACAAATGTAGTAAATTCATCATTAGCATCATGTTCATAATATCTTTTGTAATCTCATTCATGAAAATTGTTATTAGAGAGTTATAAATGGGTTAACACCATAATATTAATAGTTAAACATATTCCTAATAAGTCCCGTTAATATACGAAACATAATGGACACATTAAGACTAAACATTACCCTGTTATTTTCATGTCGTGATAACGAGTAGTGTCTGCCAGGTCCAGTAGATGGAGTAGTAAGGGAGTTGGTAAGCCGGTTAGCACAAGTAGTAGAGGAAAACGCGTCGTTAATAATCGGGATAAAAGATCAGATCGACGACCTAGTGTCCGACCTCAAAACGTTCAACTTATATCTGAGGCAAGCGTCGAAGAAACAGAGCGTCGGCGACAACAATGTCCTGAACGACGTGGTGGAAAAGATCAGAAACGTGGTGATTGAGGCGGAAGACGCCATCGTAAAGTTCACGGTGCAGAGGAAGAAGTATAAAGACGAAGGGATGCTAAGATACTTGGAAACAGTTGCTTATTACACAAAGGTTAACGTTTCTGCGAGAGAGATCCAAAACATCAGAGACAAGGTTTGGAAAATCAGGCAAGACCACAGCGTAGCTCTTCAGGCCCTCATAGATGACGACAAAGGTCAACCTATTATGCAGAGGATGGTACGTCCCACAATATACTCATTTATTTTAATTTCTTTTCTAATATTACAAGGAAAACCCGAAAGAAGGTTTATATATATTAGATAAACCTCGTCTTATGATTCTAGTCACTAAAGAATCAAGGTTGAAAAAATCACTAGGCGCCCTCGAGCCTCGGGGGTGTCCAATTTTTTTATATTTGTTTTTATTTTTAAAAATTATTTTAAGTTCATAATTGTAAAGTGTTTATATTTTAAGTCTTTACGTTTTAATAGTTAAATAGTTAATACTTAATAAGTTAATAATTATTACTTATCAAGTTATTAGTTATTATTTATTAATTTAATTTAGTTATTACTTATTAGATTATTAGAATATTAATTAATATATTATAACATCAATAGTTTAAATGTTTAAGATTTAAAATTTATAAAAAAAAACCTCATCCGGTCTGCCGCGGAATTGTCGATTCCGACAAAAATTGCTGCGGTAGGCCTATGCCTAGGCGCAATTTTACAATATTGAAAGAACCACAATAAATTAGTCTAGATTGTACGTGGAGGGCTATGATTATTGTTAGAAATTTTTTCTGCAACATGGTTATTTTTTTTGCTTTTAAAATGGTTTAACTGTTAACCTGTATTGATAGGGGCAGATATTTTTCTGAATTTTCTAAAATGGTTAGAAATTTAGGGTGCTTTTAGTAATTAGAAAAGTAATAGGAAAACAATGAGTCATTTAAAAATAAATAAAATTTAGAGAAATGAAAAATTGAAAAATAGACTTGTTTAAATTACTCCATAGGAATACATCTATTGTTTTTCTAACTTAATTACCCGCACTACCACCATTATTATTATTATTATTATTAGAAAAAAATTTACTTTTCGTCCCAAAATTGTAGTTGTAGAATTCGTCCCTAAGTATTGGGTATGCTTACTTTTCAGAAAAAAAAATTGCAAATTTTGTCGCCAATGTTTTATTAGTAAAGAGACAAAAAGTGGAACGTCAATGATAACTAGGGATGAAAAGTGAGTATGACCAATATTTAGAGACGAATTCTACAATTAATTTAGGGACGAAAAGTGCAGTTTTCCCATAATAATAATAATAATAATAATAATAATATTTAGTAGATGGTATTTATGTCTTTTGAAAAGCTATTCCATGATTTCCATTTCAATTCCTTAAAGCAATCAAATAGTATACCATTCCTACAATCTTTGTGCTTAGTAGGTTGAGAAAGTAGTTATGAATCGATACTATATTGTAACAGAGTTAATATTACTAAAAAAAAAAAGATTGTAGGAATGGTATACTATTTGATTGCTTTAAGGTATTGAGATAGAAATCATGGAATAGTTTTTAAAAAGACATAAATACCATCTATTAAAATAGTAATAATAATAATAATAATTATTATTATTATTATTATTATTATTATATTATATACGGGTGTGGTTATGCTGCAAGCACTAGGTATCATATTTGCTATAACTTTTCTGGGTAATGTCACTTTTTATTGAATACTTTTGATCTAACAAAATAATGTGCTTAATTAAAAAATAAGATGATTGTATGATTCTAGTACATAAGATTATCAAATAATATTATTTTATAGCAATAGCAAGTTAGCAACTACACTATTGTAAAAAAAACATGCTATATAAGTTGTTATTAATACTTATATTATGTGATAAATTCCAAACAAACAAATAATAGTGGTAATGTCAAAAATTTAAATATGAATAATAATTAATTGTCCGCAAGTGCCATATGGGAAGATAGAAAAGTGTTGCGATGAAAAAAAATCTAACCAATTTCAGGTTTAACTTCAAGGTAAATTAGGAATTAATAAACTATTCTTAAGAACTCAGGAATAACCATTAGGGGACCCCCGAAATAGCTATTCCTCTTGCAAGGGGAATACCCATTCACAAGAATAATAAAAATAATTAACAAACAATGGAGTATGCTTATTCTTGAGGATGTCATTTCATTTTAGGCCTATTTGGTGAACCAAACATGTTAGTATTTTAGAAGTAGACATACACTTTCTTCTTTAACTTCATTTTTTGTAAATTATAAAGGCTCCTGTGGTAGAAGAAGAAGATGTGGTGGGTTTCGATTATGAAGCAAAAATTATAAAGAGACGTCTCTTGGAAACGTCAACTGATTTGATATTCATCTCAATCAAAGGGATGGCGGGTCTTGGCAAAACAACATTGACCAAAATGGTGTTCAAGGATCGTGATTTGCAGTTTGAATTTTTTACTCGGCTTTGGGTTTATGTTTCAAGAACTTTTAATAGAAAGCAAATATTCTTGGACATTCTAAGTAATTTCACAAAGAAAACCAAAGAGTATCATGATATGTCCGATGAAAGCTTAGCTGAAAGAATACAAGAATTTTTGGTGGGTGGAAAGTATTTCATTGTAATGGATGATGTATGGACGGTGAAAGATTGGGATTGTTTGAAGATTGCTTTTCCAAAAAATACAAAAGGCAGTAGAGTATTGGTGACCACTCAACATGAAAATGTGGCTTTATCTGTTGACTCTGCCAGTAATCCTCACCAGCTAAAATTTTTGTCCAACGATGAAAGTTGGGAGTTACTGGAAAAGAAGGTTTTTCGTAAAGAAAAGTGTTCTAGTTTGTTAGAAGGTCATGGAAGGCAGATAGCCATAAAATGCAATGGACTACCACTTGCAGTGGTGGTAATTGCTGGTGTCTTAAACAAAGACAGCACCCATGGTCATTGGAAACAAGTGGCTGAAAACCCCTTCCCAGTAATTAACCAACAAAATCAGAGTTACAATGAACTAGTCAAATTGAGTTATAACTATTTACCTTATTACTCAAAAGATTGCTTCTTATACCTAGCAGCCTTTCCTATAGGCCATGAGATTGCTTCTTGGAAACTAATCCGCTTGTGGATAGCTGAAGGATTCATCCCACTAATGGAGGGTGGATACACCTCCGATCTAGAGCGCACAGCCGAGAAATACTTGGAAGATCTCGTTGATAGAAATCTTTTGATGGTGTTACAAAGAAGAGCGGATGGTCAGATCAAAACATGTCGGATTCATGACAAATTGCACGAGTTTTGCAAAAACGAAGCTGCCACCAAGAATCTCTTTCACGAAATAGACGACAGAGCTAAACTAGATGTGAACAACCCACGCCGCCTTTGTGTCCACTCCACCATTTTGCAGTTCTTGAGATCAGACAACAAGCCACCTAGTGAACATGTGAAATCTTTCTTGTCTTATTGCTCCAAAGAGGTAGAAATTCCCACTGAGTGCCTGGCTGCCATTCCAAAATCCTCTCCTCTTCTTAGAGTAATGGATGTTGAGTACCTGAAATTCAAAATCCTGCCTAAAGAACTCTATAGCCTCTATCATCTGAGATTCCTTGCAGTGTCAACTGACCTGAAGCTCCTCCCAAAGCTCTTCAATAATCTCTGGAATATGCAGACTCTTGTGTTTAACTCCTCCCAGAATAGCCTTGAAGTTAAGTCAGATATATGGAGCATGTCTAAACTAAGACATGTCCATAGCAACAGTTCCATGGTGCTTCCCCCTCCCCCGAAATCCAAGAACAACGCCTCGGTAAGTACAGATATAAAGACGCTTTCCACCATATCGCCTTCGAGCTGCACAGGGGACATTTTCGACAAGACCCCAGACCTTCAAAAGCTGGGAATTCGCGGGAATTTAGCAGAGCTTATGGATGTCAAGCAAGGAGGAGTTAGTCTGTTTGACAATCTTCAGAAGCTGGACCGCCTCGAAAATCTGAAGCTCATAAACGACGCTCTCCAGAGCAACAAACTGCGGAGCTTCCCTCGTGCTGAGAAGTTCCCGCGCAGGCTAAGGAAGATGACTTTGTCCAACACTGTATTCGAGTGGAAGGACTTCAGTGCTTTGGGGTCGTTGGATGAGCTCAAGGTCTTAAAGCTGGAGGACAATGCGTTTAGAGGAGAGTTCTGTGATGTAAGGAGTGTTGTGTTCAAACAACTGCAGTATTTTCGGATCGAAAGGACTGATTTAGTATCATGGACAGCTTCGAAAGATAGTTTTCCAGTACTAAAATGTCTGTTCCTCAGAAACTGCACAAAGCTTGATTCTGTTCCGGTTGAGTTTGGTGAAATAGAGAGCCTTAAATTGTTGGAATTGTATTGCACCTGGGGGGCAGTGAATTCTGCTAAAAAAATACAGGAGCTGAAAAGATGTGTAAATGGAGATACAGAAAAGGGTGGATTTCAGCTCTCTGTCTATCCTCCTGAGCAGTGAGGTTAGTTAAAATTCTTTAAATTATATTTCTCTGTTTTGGTTTTTGCATTTGTTTGTTTACTTTTCCAATTGGATTGCTTTTTTTTTTTTTTGTTTTTTTTTGATACATCAGGTTTCATGGAGGAGGTAAATTGCGAGTCTTCCCATTAGTCCCTAGTGTGAAGAGTTTCATCATCTCTGATCGATTAAGTCTTCCGTTACAACTCGAGCAAAGTTTTAAGGTGATTAGTCCAATCAATTGAGGTAGCTCGCAAGGCTTGATTGCTCAATTTATGGATAACTTTCTGATTGTGATTTCTACAGAATGCTGGAATAAGTGGGCAACGTGAATTTGTTCCGACCATTCCATTCTGATTGTGATTTCCAATTTGTGTGCAGACTGCATATTCTTGTTACTGTCTTGCGATTTGAGTTGGATTTTATTAGAGGATGAAGGACACGTGTAGAAAAGGCTACTTTTGTAATTTCATTATCTTGGTTGTTACAGCTCCCACTGTTTGTATACCTTCTAGTCTAGTATTATATGTGTTGACAGCAGCCACCATATCGTCCGTAGGTGTTTGGACATTCTGGACAGTGTTAGCGTGAATGATGTCTAGGTTGTTGTTGTTCTAAATTTTCAGATTAATCTGTCTCCCCAGCTTCTCAGCCATAACATACACTTTGTAAACTTCCCGTTCATCTAGGACAAGAATATTAGATTTCAGATTGTGATAATCATCATTTAATCCCGGAAGGAAACAAATAACCTGATCGACGTCACGCTCTTTTCTGATTTCTTCGATGAGGTCGCATTTTGCATCTTGGATCACATTTACACATCGGAAGAGGCCTCAAGAAGTTCATCTCTTCCAACATAGTTCCACATTTGGTGTAATACTCACTTACAGACAGAGATCCTTGCTTTAAGCTGTAAATATCATTCTGTAAGCCGATATCCTCTGAGCATCGCACTCTGCGAATCGCCTCTTCAGATCATCCAACACGTCTCGTGCTCTGTCCAAATGCATAACACTGTGCGATTGAGGAGTTGTAAAAGGGGATTCCTTTGCGGAATCGTCGTCGATACCGCGCGAACTGGAGATCGCACTATCGGAGAATCCGTGCGTCGTTCCTGACTCGCCGGAGACGGCGGCGGTGTAAGAGGTCCGTGGAAGCTCTGACCTTGTGATCTAGTGGCACTGATTTACACTCCCACATGAAAAGGAGTGGGTTCCTCAATGGAGGCGACTGTTGCAACTCATCATTTCGTATCTCTTCTGACCAATGCAACATGTTTTAATTTGGCCATCCGCTCTTCTTTTCATCACCTTTAGAAGATTCATGTCAACAAGTTTATTTAAGTATTTCTCACCTGTACACTCCCAGTCTGAAGTGTATCCAACGTCCACTACCAGAAACAGCCCTTCAGCTATCCACAACCAAATCAGTTTCCAGGCAGTAATCTCATGTCCTTCAGGAAAAGCTGCAAGGTATAGGAAGCAATCCCTCAACTGCAAATCCATTTCATCAAAAATGAATTGTGTGAGTTGGTTATTGTAATTTTCATTCAAGTGATCAAAAGGGTCTTCTGCTATTTTTTCCCACTTGACCTCAGATGTCTCATTTTCTTTAAGGACATTGGCTATCAGCTTCACTAGAGATGGTATTCCTTTGCATTTTCTTGATATGTTCCTACCATGAACTTTGAATAACTAAGAACATTTTTCTTTATCAGAAACCTCCAGGGTTCCTTGTAAAACATTCTTCTCTAATAACTGCAGGGACTCTTCATCCGCCAAAAATATGAGGCGGTGAGGACTACAAGCAGAATCAAGACAAAAACCCACTTCATAGTGTCGAGTGGTTACCAAGACTCTATTGCCTTTAATAGTGGTTACCAAGACAATTATATTCTATATAAGGTCTTCCTATGGAAGCTAAGTCATTCCAATCATTCACAATCGATTCCAAAGACCCACTTAAGATATATTACCCAATTTTAACAAGATAAAAAAACGTGACATAATTAAAAATGGGTAACAATTTTTTTGTTGCATTCATTACTTTGATAAAAGTCTATAATGTTAAGAGCATGCACACAAATAAATTGTTGTTAGTTTTTGGAACAGTATAAAAAAGGGCTTTATTGTACCCTTTTCCCAAACATATTCAATTAGACATTGAGTAAACTTAAGACGTATTTATAATTCCTAAAATAAGAGTGCTCTAGTTGATATTGATGCACACTTGAGGGTTCAAATGAAATCATTCCAAAAATAAAAACACTAAAGAATGACTTGCTAGCTAGCTGTCTAGCTCCAATAATTCATCTATAGTACAGTTGACCCAGGAATGAAGTCTTCTCCAAACATACCCAACCTAACTATAATTAACCTATGCTAATGATTCAAAGTCATCTTCTTCCTCATCCTCACAGAGTCATCAAAACCCAGAGAGCCCTTAGACCTGAGGAGCTGAGCTATGGCGGATGCCGTAGTTGGGCAGCTCGTAAACCGGCTAGTCCAAGTAGTGGACGAAAACGTGGTCCTAATAAAGGAGATAAAAAACCAAGTCGACATCCTAGTGGGAGACCTTAAATCATTGGAGGCATATCTGAAGCAAGCGTCAAAGAAACAGAGCGCGAGTGACAACGACGAGTGACAACGACGTGCTAAAAGACGTGGTGGACAAGATCCGGGGCGTGGTGAACGATGCGGAAGACGCCATCTCTAAGTACACAGTGGAGAGAAAAAAGTATAAAGATAAAGGGTGGATCAAATGCTTCCAATCGGGGGCTTATTACGCCAGAGTTAAGGCTTCTGCTAAGGAGATCCAAGGCATCATAGAGAAGGTTGAGAGAATTCGGAGAAACTATGGCGAGGATCTCAAGGAACTCATACATGACAACCCCAAAGATCAACCTGCAGCTTTACCTATCATGGTATGTCCCCACTGCACAAAACCCTTGTTATAATTATTTACTTAGTCTCATTTTATGTGTCTGATTTGATTAATTAAGTTTGAATGAAGTTATTTTTAATCCAACTAGTAAACTACCCGTGCAATGCACGGATTAATTTTTATATTATATGTTTAAATAATACAAATTAAAGGTAAAAATATAAATAATTATAATATTTGAGAGTGTATGTTTATTTGATTATAAAGATCTCAATAATATATGACTCATTTAATTGCATTTATTTTATGATTTATGTGAGGACTATTTTGTGGCTCTTATTTTTATTATTTACCCCTATATATACACTATCTACCTTATTAGCAAACATACCAGATTTGTTTAATACAATATAAAGGATTTGACTTTGTAAAATATTTAATAGTATTTGTAATGGTTTATAATATTTTTTATATGGAAAAAACATCCTAAAATCATTGATAAAACATAAAATACACATGTGGTATATATACTTATAGAAAATTACCTGTGTGATGCACGAATAAATTATATATATATATATATATATATATATATATATATATATATATATATATATATATATATATATATATATAGGCCGCCCCTTAACGTGCGGTCAGTGCGGCCTCACCACTATATAGAAATTTGTTCAAATGTGGCCACGCAATCCCGTGCGGTCGGTGCGGTTCACACCACTCAGTGTTATAAAATGCACCACTCAATGTTAGAAAACACAACACAATGAAAATACAAAAAAAAAACCAAAAAACACACCACACACCCAAAATAATGCACCATAATTTCCCTGCCCCTAATGGTGCATTTGCTAACACTGTGTGGTGTATATTTGCATGCCTAGTGGTCTATTTTTTGGTGATGCGTACCTAATGATGCATATTTGTTCGGTGCATTTTCTAACATTGAGTGGTATATATTTGTATACATAGTGGTGAGGCTACACTGACCGCACGTTAAGAGGGCGGCCACACATGATTATGACACTATATATATATATATATATATATATATATATATATATATATATATATATATATATAAAATTGATGATGAAATTATAAACAATTCTAATATTTGAAAGTGTACATTTATTTGAAATTATAAGATTTGTATATTAGTGTATTGATTACTTAAAATTTATATTAGGAAAAGTCTAAACAAAAATTAGAAGGAAAAACATGGCTAATTGATACTATTTTAAATAACAAAAATAAATTATAATCAAATGAAAGAATTTCTATGCTGGCTAAGCTCTATCATAATAATAATAATTGCAATCAATAATTAATATTATTCTATCATAATAATAATAATTACCATATTACTAAAATACCCCTACGTTTGGGCGGGAAAACTTTAGAAGAGGATATTGCTTTTTATATAGTATAGATGTAGATATAGTTTTTTAATAATATTAAATTTACACTCTCCCACATGGATGATGAGAGTGGGTTCGAGCATCAGTGGAG
The DNA here is from genome assembly GCA_003576665.1 of Ipomoea trifida. Taxonomy (NCBI): domain Eukaryota; kingdom Viridiplantae; phylum Streptophyta; class Magnoliopsida; order Solanales; family Convolvulaceae; genus Ipomoea; species Ipomoea trifida. Next base: position 1,365,904 of record CP025657.1, read on the forward strand.
GCAACTGTCGACTCTTTGTGCTTCAGTAGATTGAGAAAGTAGCTGTGAACAGATACTACATTGTAACAGAGTCAGTAATACTCAAAAAAAAAATTAATATTACTATTAAAAATTTATATATTTAGAAAATACACTAAAAATACTATTAAATACAAAAAAAATTAAAAATAAAAAACAAATATTAAATAAAATAAACAAAGAATAAATAGTTGGTTTGACCAATGAATAGTAAGTATGACGGATAAAATGGGATAGAGGGATTATATTTTAATTTTGATAATTTATATTATAAGCTCTCAATCTTCATCCACCTGGCATCTAGCTTTTAGCCACCATTTTCGTATTTTTTTCATTTAATACTGTGAGACCAATATAATGTCTGGTTGTACTTAATTGGTGTTGTTTATCCACATACTAAGAGCCTTGGCTTGGCTTGGTATGATAGAAGTTATGAAAAATGAAAGGGTGATTCTCTCGTACACTCGTATGAGACCATCTCACTAATTGGATCAAGATGATAATGTAATACTTTTGTTACAAAATGTAATATTAATTGGGAATAAATTATACCTTACCCATATAAGGGAAATAAAGAAAAATGTCAAATAGGCATCTAAATTTTACACAAAAAGTTAATTAGGTCGGCCCTCAAATCCCACAAAAATTGTCAAGCCTCCCCCTTCCTCCCCTCTTTGAAAAACCATAGCAACACACCAACCTCCACGAACTTCTTATCCTGAATCGTTAAGGATAAATCGATGTGATTCAAACTATAACTCAGTAGACTGGCCATGTTGTTAACCCCAAATATCGTTATCTAAGCACATTAGTTTTAACATATTTATACTTAAGGTGAACATATGGTTGTTTTTAACCTTATTTTTACATGTAACACAAATAATAGTAATAATAATAATGACTTCATTTTTATAATTGTTAAAGGCTCCTGTGGTGGAAGAAGTTGATGTTGTAGGCTTTGATGGTGAGGCAACCACTATAAAGAATCTTCTTAAAGGTGGGTCAAATGATCTAACTGTCATCTCAATTGAAGGAATGACGGGACTCGGTAAAACCACATTAACCAAAATGGTGTTTGAAGATCGTGATATTCAATTCGAGTTTTTCACTCGCCTTTGGGTTTATGTTTCGAAAACTTTTAATAGAAGGCAAATATTTCTGGACATTCTGAGCTCCTTCACCAAAACTACCAAAGACTTTCAAAATATGTCTGATCAAAGTTTAGTTGATAAAATAAAAGAATATTTGAAGGGTGGAAAGTATTTCATTGTTGTTGACGATGTGTGGACGGAGAAGGATTGGGACTGCTTGAAAATTGCTTTTCCGGATAGTAAGAATGGTAGTAGAGTCTTGTTAACCACTCGACACCACACTGTGGCTTCACATGCTGATTCTACTCGCGACCCCCACCAACTAAAATTCTTGGAAAACGAAGAAAGTTGGGAGTTACTAAAGAAGAAGGTTTTCCAAAAAGAAAGATGTCCTAAACCATTAGAAGATACCGGGAAACGCATAGCCCTAAAATGCAACGGGTTACCACTTGCAGTAGTGGTGATTGCTGGTGTCCTAGATAAAAACAGCACAGCAGCAGAGTGGAAACAATTAGCAGAAGACCCCTTCCCTGTTATTAACAAAGAGAACCAGAGCTACAATACTCTAGTAAAATTGAGTTATGATCATTTGCATTATACCTTGAAAGATTGTTTCCTATACCTTGGAGTTTTTCCTACTGGGCACGAAATTGCAGCATGGAAATTGATTCGCCTATGGATCGCAGAAGGATTCATTCTGCCAGCGGATGGTGGAACCCGCTTAGAATTGGAGGACACAGCTGAGAAATATTTGAAAGAACTCGTCGACAGGAATCTCCTAATGGTGTTGAAAAGACGAGCAGATGGTCAGATCAAAACATGCCGGATTCATGACACATTACACGAGTTCTGCAAAACAGAAGCTGCAGCCAAGAATCTGTTCCATGAAATGGATGGAGTTAGACTCGAGTCGTTAAAGAAAACCCCTCGCCGCATTTGTGTTCACTCTACTGTTCTAGACTTCCTTAAATCAGAAAGAAAGCCATCTGGTGAGCATGTCCACTCATTCTTGTCATTTTGCTCTAATGAAATAGACACTCCAATTGAGCACTTGGCAACCATTCCGAAATCCTTTCCTATTCTTAGGGTTATGGATGTTGAATCCCTTAAGTTCAAACTATTGCCTAAACAGCTCTATGAACTCTCTTATCTGAAGTACCTTGCAGTCTCAACTGACCTGAAACTCCTCCCCAAGGTGTTTAGTAGGCTTTGGAACATCCAAACACTCGTGTTCAACACCACAGAAAACATCCTTGAAGTTAAGGCAGACATATGGAGCATGTCGAAACTAAGGCATGTGCACAGCAACACTTCGATGTTGCTGCCCCCGCCTCCAAAGAACAACTCGGGGAGTATAGAAATACAGACACTTTCTACCATATCCCCTTCGAGCTGCACCGAGGAGATTTTGGAGAAGACTCCCAATCTTCAGAAGCTGGGAATTCGCGGGAATTTGGCTGAGCTTATGGAGAGCAAGGGGGGAGTTAGTTTGTTTGACAATCTTCAGAGGCTAGATTATCTGGAAAATTTGAAGCTCATAAACAATGTCCACCAGACCAGCAAATTGCGACGATTTCCTCACGCTGACAAGTTCCCACGCACGCTAAGAAAGATGACTTTATCGAACACATCTTTCGAGTGGAAGGACTTGAATATATTGGGCTCTTTAGACGAGCTTGAAGTGCTCAAGCTGGAGGAGAATGCTTTCAGAGGAGAGTTCTGTGATTTAAGCAACATTGTTTTCAAACAACTGCAATATTTGCGGATTGGGAGGACTAATTTATTGTCATGGAAGGTTTCCAAGGATAGTTTTCCAGCACTTAAACATCTCATTCTCAGACATTGCACTGCCCTTGAAGCTGTTCCGTGTGATTTTGCTCAAGTGGAGAGCCTTAAGGTGATGGAATTATTCTGTACCAACAAAAAGGCAGCCACTTCTGCTAAAGAAATACAAAAATTGAATGGATTTCAGCTGTTAACTTATCCTCCAGATCATTAAGTTTACTTGAGCTCAGGTCAGTCAAATTCCTCAAGTATTTCTCTACTTAATTGACTATATATGCATTTAATGGCTAACTTAGCTTTCTTATTATGATTTCTTCAGAGACGACGATCGATGGGGTGTCTGACAGTGGTGTGAATTTCTTGCTGCTATTGCCATTCTTTTGCATCTTCTCAAGACTATGTATTATGTTGTTGTTTGTTGTTATTATATATCCTTTGGTTTCCACTGGCATTTTGCTATTTCAGATCAAAACATGCATTATTCATATATGGTTGTTATTTTAGTTGTACGTGTGGGGTGCATATAAGGGGACAACACGCCCTCAAATGAGAATAAAATCGTATTTATAACCCAAATTTTACTCCGTGCCACGTGGTAATGGACCGTGTGACCAGCAGAAGCAACTTGCAGAAGTTGGTGTCACGAGCTACATCACGCAATAACTTGTGACGTGATTCTGATCTTGAAAACGTCCAAATTAGACTTTGTGGTCTCTAGCAAAATTGTAGCTCTTTGAGTTGTCATTCCAATGCGACTTGAATCACCTCATTTAGAGATTCTTAGCCCAAGATATGATCAAAATACCAAACTATTACTGAATTGCACTTGAAAAGATATTGTTTGCCTATATTACACAAATACAACCACAATTAGTCATTATTCTAAACTTTAATCATTTGAAGCATATAATAAGTTCAAAAGACTCCAATTATAGCACAAAATTCCTTCCAAATATTCCACAAAACATAACATCATTGTCACTTATCATTTTTATTACTACAAATGAAGCTTTTATGTAGGACCATGAAAATTGATGAAAAACTTAAGAAGGTTCGTAGATGCGCGTTAAGCGCGTAAATGGGCATCAATTCTTTTTAATTACTTTTTTTTTTGAAAACATGTTTTCTTTTTTTTTTTCTCTCCATTTTCCCTCTTCCACTCCTTTTCCTGGAATCCATTTATCATTTTCCTATTCATAAACGCTGTGGTTGATACTTAATGCACACTTCCCAAGATATTAAACAAAGACTTTCCTAGCTAGCTGGCTCCAATACTTGACGTTGACCAAAAAACCAAATAAATGAAGTCTTCCTCAAAATTCAAAAACATCCTTTTTCTTTTTTGAGAAATATCCTCAAAAACATCCTCATCACAATCACCGACGACCTTAAACGACCCTCGGAGCTATGGCGGCCGCCGCGGGAGACGCGGTGGTGGGGCAGCTAGTGAACCGGCTAGTCCAAGTGGTGGCGGAGAACGTGGCGTTCATAAAGGAGATAAAAGAGCAGATCAGCGCTCTGGTGGACGACCTGACCTCCTTCGAGGCGTATCTGAGGCAGGCGTCGAGGAATCCGAGGGCGAACGACAACGTGGTCCTGAAAGACGTGGTGGACAAGATCCGGAACGTGGTGACCGACGCCGAGGACGCCATCTGTAAGTACACGGTGGAGAGGAAGCACTACAAGGACAAAGGGTGGTTCAGATTCATAGGATCCGCGGCTTATTACGCCAAGGTTAACGCCGCGGCTAAAGATATCCAGGGCATCTTGAACCGGGTTAAGAAGATAAGGGAATACCATGGCCCTGCTCTCCAGGCCCTCATTGATGACCACGCCAAAGAACAACCTACTGTACATCTCATGGTAATTTCCCGCACTTTATTTCTAATTAGTATTACATCTTTCAGTATAAGTATTACATTTTCATATTAGTCAACTCGATTTGGTCTCTGATAGTCTCACACAAATTTGACCCTTATTGAATTAGAAGATTAGATGTTAGTGGATAAATAATTGTTTGGTAAAATTAGTTTTTAATTATATATATAATGACTTTTTAAAGATATGAGTATCTTTTATAATTATGTTTTATTATTTACATATATTATCCTCTTGTACCACGGCAGGATTTAAATTGAAGGCAACATTTACGCCACTAATCATTTAGAGGTGACATTGATAATTGATATATTATAAAGGACATACATTACAATTTTCTCTTTATATAATAATGGGAAAATTGCATTTTTCGTCCCTAAGTTATAGGGTAATTGTAGAATTCGTCCCTAAGTTATGGTAATACTCACTTTTCATCCCTAAGTTCTCATTGGCGTTGCATTTTTCGTCCCCGAGTTATTCAAATTGCAAATTTCGTCCCTAAGTTATCATTGCGTTGCACTTTTTGTCCCTAACATAAGTGTGCAAACTTCGGTAAAGTTTCGTTTAAAAAAATTTTAATCGAACTTTTCCGGTTCAATGCCAATTTTTTTAACGAATTTTACTGAAAAAATTCGATTAAAAATTTTTTAAAACGAAAATTTACCGAAGTTTGCAAACTAGTTAGGGACGAAAATTACTTCGGTAAATTTTCGTTTAAAAAATTTTTAATCAAACTTTTCCGGTTCAATGCCAATTTTTTTAACGAAATTTACTGAAAAAGTTCGATTAAAATTTTTTTAAAACGAAAGTTTACCGAAGTTTGCAAACTTAAGTTAGGGACGAAAACTACTTCGGTAAATTTTCATTTAAAATTTTTTTAATCAAACTTTTCCGGTTCAATGCCATTTTTTTAACGAAGTTTACTGAAAAAGTTCGATTAAAATTTTTTAAATAAAAAATTTACCGAAGTTTGCAAACTTAAGTTAGGGACGAAAAGTGCAACGCAACGATAACTTAGGGACGAAATTTGCAATTTGAATAACTCAGGGACGAAAAGTGCAACGTCAATGAGAACTTAGGGACGAAAAGTGAGTATTACCATAACTTAAGGACGAATTCTACAATTACCATATAACTAAGGGACGAAAAATGCAATTTTCCCTATAATAATTACATCTAATAAATGCTTATAAATAAATAAATTCTTTATAAAAGTAAAAATAACATTAAAGAATGGTAAAGGGCATTTACGAAAATATCTTATTTACCCACTATTTTTATCAAAAAAAAATTAATTAAAAGGAAATTAAAATATTGGTTTAAATGGAAAAAAAATTCAAAATAAGAAAGATATATTACGGTTTGAGAAGAGAAGTAAGGCTATTAAGCCAATGACTTTGTGGTCTAGTGGCACTCGGTTGTACCCTTATGTGAAAGGGGGTGGGTTTGAGCCTCAATGGAGGCGTTGCTATCTCTTTGTGCTTCATTAGGAAGATGTAAGGCCATTAAAGGAGTTTGATAATGGTTTTCTCAAAAACCAAAGTAAATATAAATGTTGCTTTAAATAGCTTTTCTAAAATTGGTTTTTGTATCAAAAAGCGTATCCTAAAAGTTGTTTATTAAATCCTTAATTTAAATAAATCAAACAATTAAAAGCTAAACTAAAAAGTAAAAAGCCTCTTTACCAAAGAAAGCCTATATATATGCAATATAATTGATACTTGTAGTTGGTAGCTACCCATGGCGAGTTGAGTATGGATGCTTAAAAGCTAAGCTAAAAGCATGTTTACACTTTGTTTCACTTTCCCAAAACAAATTGACAATTGAGGAATATAGACCAAAGGAATTTGAATATTTTGCGGTTAATACACATTTAGGAGTAGACTTGTACTTATCATTGTTTCATTTTTATTTTTTTTGTGCCGTTGTTAAAGGCTCCCGTAGTAGAAGAAGTTGATGTGGTGGGTTTTGACAATGAAGCAAAAACTATAAAAGATCGTCTCAAAGGAGGATCAAATGATCTAACAATCATCTCAATTGAGGGAATGGCAGGACTGGGCAAAACCACATTAACCAAAATGGTGTTCAAGGACCGTGATCTCCAATATGAGTTTTTCACGCGCCTCTGGGTTTATGTCTCAAGAACTATGAACAGAAAGCAAATATTCCTTGACATTTTGAGTAACTTCACCAAAAACAACAAAGAGTTTCAGGGCATGTCCGAGGATAAGTTAGCTGATAAAATAAAAGAATACTTGGAGGGCGGAAAGTATTTCATTGTACTGGACGATGTATGGACCGAGCATGACTGGAATTGTTTGAGAATTGCTTTTCCTAACAATAATAAAGGTAGTAGGGTCTTGGTAACCACTCGACACCACAATGTGGCTTCCCGTGTTGATTCTACTGGTAACCCGCACATGCTAAAATTTTTGAGCATCGATGAAAGTTGGGAGTTGTTAGAGAAGAAGGTTTTTCGTAAAGAAAGATGCCCTAAGGAATTAGTAGGAGATGGAAGGCACATAGCAATAAAATGCCACGGATTACCGCTTGCAATAGTGGTGATTGCTGGTGTCCTAAACAAGGATAGCACAAGTACAGAGTGGAAAAGGATAGCTCAAGATCCCTACCCTATAATCAACAAAGAAGACATGAGCTACAACAAACTAGTAAAGATAAGCTATGACAATTTGCCTTATAACTTGAAAGATTGTTTCCTATACCTCGCAGTCTTTCCTATAGGGCATGAAATCGCGACATGGAAGCTTATTCGTTTGTGGATAGCTGAAGGGTTCATCCCGATGGATGGTGGGTATAGCTCAGAATTGGTGGTCACGGCTGAAAAATACTTGAAAGATCTCGTCGACAGAAACCTTCTGATGGTGCTAAAAAGAAGAGCAGATGGTCAGACCAAAACGTGTCGTATCCATGATACACTACACGAGTTCTGCAAAAACGAAGGTGCTGGTAAGAATCTGTTTTATGAAATGGAAGTAGCTAAATCTGAGTTAAACAAAATGCCTCGTCGCATTTGTGTCCATTCCACTGTTCTAGACTTCCTTAAACTCGAAAATAAGCCATCTAGTGAACATGTCCACTCTTTCTTATCCTTTTGCTCCAATGAAATCGAGATTCCAAATGAGCACTTAGCAGTCATCCCAAAATCCTTTCGCCTCCTTAGGGTGATGGACGTCGAATCCCTTAAGTTCAAATTATTTCCCCGACAACTCTATGAACTCTCCCATCTGAGGTACCTTGCAGTATCAACCGAACTGAAAGTCCTCCCTGTTGTGTTCAATAAACTTTGGAACTTGCAAACACTCGTGTTCAAAACCTCAGAAAACACCCTTGAAGTTAAGGCAGATATGTGGAGTATGTCGAAACTAAGGCACGTGCACAGCAACACTTCCATGGTTTTGCCCCCTCCCCCGAAAAACGCTAAGAACAGCTCAGGAAGTACAGACATACAGACGCTCTCCACCATCTCTCCTTCCAGCTGCACAGCAGAAATTCTGGAGAAGACTCCAAATCTTCAGAAGCTAGGAATTCGCGGGAATCTAGCAGAGCTTATGGAGAGCAAGGGCGGAGTTATATTATTCGACAATCTCCAGATACTAGACTGCCTAGAAAATCTGAAGCTCATAAACAACGCCCTCCAGAACAGCAAACTAAGAAGATGCCCTCACTCTGAGAAGTTCCCTCGCAGGCTAAGAAAGATGACTTTATCAAACACAACATTCGAGTGGAAAGACTTGAATATCTTGAGCTTATTGGAGGAGCTCGAAGTGCTCAAGCTGGAGGAGAATGCGTTTAGGGGAGAGTTCTGCGATGCGAGCAACATTGTCTTCAAACAGCTGCGATATTTGAGGATTGGAAGGACCAATTTAGTGTCATGGAAGGTCTCCAAGGATAGCTTTCAAGCACTGAAATATCTCATTCTCAGGCACTGCAATGTCCTTGAATCTGTTCCTTCTGTGTTTGGTGAGGTTGAGAGCCTTAAGGTGATGGAATTGTTCTGTACCAATACAAGGGCAGCTAATTCTGCTCGAGATATACAGAAGCTGAAGAATGAAAAACAATGCGCATTTCAGCTATCAATCTATCCTCCTGATCATTAAGTTCACTACAGGTTAGCCAAATTCTTTAAAAATCTCTTGTTCTTGATGGCATTCCCATTTCTATGCAAAAATGACTCTTTTTCCTCTGAATTATCAATTATATGCTTATAGTGTTTTGTTTGGGTTTCTTTTCATGAATTATCAAGTATTCACATTAGTCCCACAATTATTTTAAAAGTGGCGTGGTGGCGGTTTTCTTCTCTTTCTGTTAAATGGACATTTTTTACTATTAAAAATAAGAGCAAAATAAGTATTTTATATATTTTTCTTCCCCAATAAATTATTATTTATATGTGGGAATCTTCTCTTTATGCTAAATGGCATTTTTACCCTTAAAAATAAGAGCAAAATAAGTATTTTATTTATTTTTCTTCTCCAATAAATTATTGTTTATATGTGAGAATAATAAATGTGAAAAAGGGTAGACACTATTTGTAAATGTTATAATTATAATTTTAAGTCAATGCTAATAACAAAATTAAGACTTAAATACAAATAATTATAATATTTGCAAATGATGTCTATTCTTTATCGCATTTATTCTAATCCCCACATATAAACGATAATTTTTTAGAGAATAAAAATAAATAAAATGCTTGTTTTGTCCTAATTTGTAAGGGTAAAAACGTCCATTTAACAAAAATAAAGAAAAATCATCACTTTTAAAATAATTGAAGAAACTAAAGTGGATACATGAATAATTCAGGAGATAAAAACCTTATAAGCATAAAATTTAAGGAGAGAAAGTGTTACTTTCCCTTGCTTTATTTTCTCAACTTGACTATCCATTTCATTGTGATTTCTTCAGAGACGTGGTTTTTATCATTCAGTGGCGTGAATTTCTTGGTGGAATGAAGGGCTATTGCAATTCTAATGTCTCCCTGTTTCGCCATTCTAGAGAGTGTTTGTGACATTTTCTTTCTTTTCCAGCTTTCTCAAGACTACGTATTGTTGTTTGTTGTCACTATCCTTTGATTTCCACTTGCATTTTGTTGCTATTCTTTATTTAAACTTTTTTTTTTTACTCATTCATCTAAATATAAATCATTTTATGCTTCTCAATTATGAGACTGTCCACATGGTGTTCCTAAAAGTCTACACTTATATATTAAATCTCAACAAAAAAAAAATATTACAAGTTGCATTGTTTGAATTTGTCTCTCTCCAATAGGAATTTTTGAAGTTAGTTTAATATAACTCTAGACTTGTTCTGCTAAATTGGAACTATCACTATTGCATTCACGGAATCAAAACGCAATGACTTACACTAAGAAACTTCTTAATTTACAACAACATTCATTTTTAATTATTGGGTAATTGATTTATAAGAATTTTCGTATTAGAATTTGTTTCAAGTAATTGCTTTTATAAGTATCGATGGAGTTATTGATCTAAAGGTATTAAAGATTAATTAACACTCGAATTGTTAGAGTAATGATTTAAATGATAATGATTGCATGTATTTTGTGGTAAAACTTACTATGTATATAGTGAACATTTGACTTCTAGTTGTAGTAAATAGAAATGAAATGCTCAATTGTGTATAGGAAGTTTAATATGACTTCACACTACTCCATTTTCAAATATTAAGATCACAATACCTATTATTTTAGATACCGATAGGGATATTGGGTGTGGATTATGACTTATTGGCCTCGCGTCATTGGGCCGGGGTGAGAGGGGTACGGGTATAGTAGGAACCGGAGGGAGGGCCGTCGGCCTGGTGGTTCACCACCGGCGAGGTCGTCGACGGGCACGTCGCCTCACCGCAGCCTAGCGCCCCCTCTCGCCACCGATCGTAGGTGCGCCGGGAAGGGGGGTGCAAGGGAGCTGGTGCGATGTGTCTGATGGTGGTGCAGGGTGGGAAGACGTGGTGGGGAGACGTGGACCACGTGGCAAGAGGTGATGGAGTGAGGCCGTGAAGTGCATACGTGGACGGCTCAGGGAAAGAGGGAACTACTATAGCCTAGTCGTATGTGGTTCTTGTTTTAAACCCACTTGCTCAGCATAGTTGATCATTGGCCTATCGTTTGGGCCTTTTTCTTGTAGGACTGATCAACCCTCGTTCTGTACCTCTATACCTGGTTTATGGTGGATCCGGTCCCAATCACCAAATACTTAGTGATTTGACACGCGACCTCGATGAACTTATTTCGTCTATATATATTATATTGATGGGTCAAGTCATGACATGCATAATTTGTGCTTCCTATCATTTCAATTGAGCACTTTTAATTAAGAGTGTTCATTTAATAAACATAGTTAACAACGGAATCAAATTAATTAATTTTGACAGTTTGAAACAAATCAGTCAATAAACAAAAGGAAAATGCTATCCCCCTCCCCCCACCCCACCCCCCAAGTTTGCCCTAATACTTTCCTCCTGTTATGTGACTTATATTCATTGAACAGAGTGACATGAATGGATTTACTCCACCTACTGTTTATTAAATACTAAAGTAAGCAATTAGATAGTGTCATGTTATTAGAGGAAAGTAGAACGAAAATTTTAGGGAGTGTAGCATCAGTCTAAACAAAATTCATTAAAATTTAAACAATTTACAAAAAAAAAAACGATTATTCTAATTATGTCAAATCAATAGAGAGCCAATTGTTCGCCAAGATTTGCACACTCTAATTTTAATTTTTCATGCCAATGGTTCGGTTCCGGTTTCGGTTCGGTTCCGGAATCGGCCAAACCGGAACCGAACCTTGTATAACAGTTCCACATTCGGTTTCAGAACTGAAAATTACGGTTCGAATTAGATTTTTTTAAAAAACATTTTTTTTTGTATTTTTTTTATTTTTAAAATTGTCCAAATTCAACAATTATTTTTCTTTTTTTTTTAAAAATCATTCTAAAATTTTTTTAAAATAGTTATATGAAATATTTAATCTTCAAAGTTAAACTATATTAAAAAAAAAAAAACTGTTATAGTTGAACTTTAAAATGTTATGTGAAGTTTAAACTTTAACCAAATAATAAATAATAATTAAAATTTATACTTTTAAAAAATTTTCCAGTTTGGAACCGCATATTATGAGTTCCAGTTCTTAACCGGAACTGTCTGTACGGTTCCGATTCTGGTTTGGTTTCAACAATGCACGGTTCAGTTCAAACAGAATTTTAATTGGGTTGTTGAGTCTAATCCAAATTTTCTAACCCCAATAATAAGTCTATCAAAATAAAATAATTGTCAAAAAACCTGTGTGTGTGTGTGTGTGTGTGAAGTTTCAACTGCATTACATGTAAGGCCAATGCAAAAGCTACATAAAAAACACCTCTTATCGATTCTTTTACAAAGCTGTTTGCCTGTTTCAACTTTCTTCCGTAACTTTTTTCTTTAAAACATATTCAATTCAAAAAAAAAAAAAAAAAAAAAAAAAGAAAGAGAGAAGGAAGGAAAAAAAAATCAAGAAAAGAACAAATTAAAGACCCTGCCAGAAAGGCGGTGGCGTGGAGCTTTAACAACCGTTTTACTTTTTTGCCTGAAAAAAGAACCAATTTAGAAACAACATTTTTTTTGAAACAGTTTAGAAACAACATAGTCGTGCACACTGTTCTATATTCACTTCCTAAATTTTAGTTTTCTTCCTTAAAATAAATTAGTTTTCTTTAAAAGAACATACAAACACAATATCCTGACAACAAATCTCTGATCTCACTCACTAATGGATGCACTTACATTTCCATTAAAATTATACTTAAATTAGAATCTTAAATTTCCTAAAATAACTCATCTAGTTAAATCTCAATTGACTCCAGATTGTGAGTTCGAAAGTTCATACTTAAACTACTCAAACCGAATACAGGAATAAACTATTACATAACATAAATTATTAAAAACAAAATCAAAAAAATTCTGTAAATGGGTAATCCATATTTTGTGATCCTAATCGGTAAGAACTAAATTAGCTAATTGACTAAAACTCTAACTTTGTTGTTACAAGTTTATATATTTAGATATCTTGGTCGGGGTTACCAGGAAATTGATGTTGACTAGGTTGATTGTCATCATCTTCAGGGCCGCAGATCCAAAGGTCATCATCTAATCTCCTAAATTCACTCATCAGCATTCCATAATTATCAATGATGGGGATTCCATATTTGACTGGGAAACTGACCTCACTCCCATCAGGCATTGAAACCCACTGCCCCAACAACTTCTCTCTATCATCTTCTTTTCCTCCTGCCCCACCGCCGCCGCCATTAGAGGTGGGATTATCTGAGCTCGGAACATCACCGACAACAACCTCGGATTCCTCGCATTGGGATACCTTGGAATCCTCGAACTCGGGTTTCTTGGATTCCTCGAACTCGTTTTTCTTGGATTGGTACACCTGCGATGCCTCCTCCGCGGTTTCGAATGGGCCCAGACGGTTTTTTCGGTTGCCGGCGGTTGGGTTTGGGAGTTCTGAGTAGAATTTTCCGGTCTTTTTGCTGACGAGAACCCCGACGGGGAGAATCGTCGCCGTTGTGTTACTCTTTGTTCCCTGTTTGGCTCTCGCGATTTCCTCGAATTCTTGCTTCTTGGAAACGTACGCCAGCGACGCCTCCTCCTGAGAATCGAAAGTCCCCAGCCAAACGCGCCTCCTGACCTGAGGGTCTCTGATCTCCGCACACCATTTCCCCCATGGCCTCTTCCTAACCCCGGGCCATTTCTTCGCCTGACCCGAACCAGAATCCGACCCGATTTCCTGACCCGGAACATTCTCCGAGCCGTCCTTCTCCGGTCGGGTCAACGGCGCTGCTACGGCGGCGGACTTGGGGATAAAAACTTCACCGACCACTCCCTTCGGCCGCGTTTCCCGATCAGACTCGTCGGAGGATGATTCGGTGGCGTACGGGTCCGGGTCCGATACTCGAATAGTCACTTTTCTCAGACCTCGGGTCTCTCCTTCCACCATTTTCACTTTTCTAAGATAAATTTAGCGTAATCCAAATAAAATGTATCAAATGTATATTCGCACGTGAATCGCACGAAATTAATTTGTTATAATTTATTTTAATTATATATACTAGTATTTTCGCACGTGTGTTACACGGAATTAATTTGTTGTAATTTATTTTAAAAATATTTGTAACGGCTAAGATTGATAAACAACTGGATGTATCTCTAAAATCATCACTTTTTTAGGAAATGACAAATTTTTTATAATTTTTGTAAACTTAGAAAAATATTTTCCAAATTTGATATTGTTGTGTTAAGTAATAATTTCAAATTTTGAAAACTTCGAAAAATATTTTCCAAATTTGATATTGTTGTGTCAAGTAATAATTTCATTTTTTGAAAACTTTGAAAAATATTTTCCAAATTTGATATTGTTGTGTCAAGTAATAATTTCAATATATCATTTTAGAAAGAAAAATCTCTAAAGCACCCTTTATATATGTAAACTTATTAGGTAGAGAGTACTTTGTATGGGGAAAGTTGTTCCCACTTTTTATAGAAAAAAACATAATTTTAACATATGTAAGCTAGCAACCAAAAGGCCAAATCTATATGTATATTTTTAATTGTATCATTTAATTAATATTATTGACAAATTTTTGTCAACTTAAGGTACTATAAATAATATGTAAATATTACAAATAATGTGCCTTAGGGAGAAAATAACACATATAATCATGTGTGATTATCAGTATTATCAATCTTGTGTGCTTATCAACTTAGTATGAGTACAATTATTTACAAAGAAATCTACAAAATAATAGGACATGGTAAAAGCCATATTCAAGTTCCATTTCGATATGGGCTTCCTCGTTTTAGCGTTTACTTAGACTACTTTAAGGGTGTGTTTGGTTCGCACGTGAGAATCGAAATCAAAATAGGTATTCAATGTATGATAACTAATGAATAATTTTTTTTTACAATCACGTAATGTGATAAAACTGTTGATGATGAATTTTGAAGCACTAACGTTTTTTTTTAATTATAGTGAATTAATTTAGTCAAGGTTTCGCCAATAACCTTGTGGTCTAATAGCCACTTCCTCACAGTCTAGTTGCAGTATTGACTCTTTATGTTTCAATACTATGAGAAAGTTGTGAGGTTATGAGTTCGAGCCTCAATGAGAGGACAGTGTTGACTCTTTATACTTCAGTACTTTGAGAAAGACTCTACTTTGAGAAAATAGTTATTAACAGATACTAATTGTAACAAAGTCAATAGTATTTCAAAAAAAAATGGACAATGAATGTTCACAATTCAAATTCAAATTGTGAGCATTCAGTATGTAAACAGACACGGGTCCACCTTGTAAGGTGGACCCGGGTCCATAGCATAATTTGCCCGCCCATATTAAAATTGAAGTAAAGGTCAATAGTTATATCATAGACCCGAGTCTACCTTGCAATGTGGATTCGTGTTCATTTATATACTGAAAGTTCACAATTTGAATTGTGAATATTCAATATATAAATTATGAACATTCAGTATATAAATTATATATTTTAGACTCGAGTCCACCTTGCATCGACAAAATAATTTGCCTCCAGTAAAGGCCCGACCCATTTTGAATGGTAGAGAGATGGGTTAATCACTTAATGAGTTCACTATAAATTGCTTTGTTGTATCTATAGTTTATGCACTTTAAATTCTTACGTATCTTTATATTGCCTAACCATTTTCATACTTCCAAAACATTCCACGGTTCATTTTAAACTTCGATAAAGTTTCCTTAACTATTTAGTTACGATTTCAACACAATCTTTTCATCTATTGTTGAGAGATTAACTCTCATAATCAACTAAGAACTTCTTGATTTACAACAATATTCATTTTTAATTATTAGGTAATTGATTTATAAGAATTTTCCTATTAAAATTTGTTTCAAGTAATTTCTTTTATAAGTATCGACGAAGTTATTGATTTAAGGGTATTAAACATTAATTAACACTTGAATTGTTAGCGTAACGATTTAAATGATAATGATTGCATGTATTTGGTGGTAAAACTTACTATGTATATAATTGAACATTTGACTTCTAATTGTAGTAAATAGATATGGAATGCTCAGTTGTGTATAGGAAGTTTAATATGACTTCACACTACTCCATTTTCAAATACTAAGATCACAATACCCGTTACGTTGGACATTGATAGGGATATTGGGTGTGGGTTGTGACTTATTGGGCTCGTGTTATTGGGCCGGGGTGAGAGGGATACAGGTAGGAACTGGAGGGAGGGTTGCCAGTGACGTCGCCGACGGGTGCGCTGCCTCGCCGCAGCCTGGCGCCCCCTCGCGCCACCTATAGCAGGTGCGACGAGATGGGGGGTGCAAGGGGGCTGGTGCGATGTGTGTGATGGTGGTGCAGGGTGGGGAGACGTGGACCACGTGGCAAGAGGTGATGGGGTGAAGCCGTGAAGCGTACGCGTGGACGACTTAGGGAAAGAGGGAACTACTATAAATAGGGCGTCTGGCTTCTTATCAGGACATGATCCGAACACTAAAAGCACTATAACCTAGTGGTCCATGGTTTTTGTTTTAAACCCACTTGCCTGGGTTCGATTCTTGCCTCAGCATAGCTGATCATTGGCCTATCGCTTGGACCTTAGTCTTTGGTCCTTTTTCTTATTGGGGTCAGCAACTCTCGTTATGTACCTCTATACCCATTCTATGGTGGACCCGATACCAATAAAATCATTAGACACTTAGTGATTTGACACGCAACCTCGATGAACTTATTTCGTCTATATATATTATACTGAATATTGATGGGTCAAGTCATGACATGCATAATTTGTGCTTCCTATCATTTCAATTGAGCACTTTTAATTAAGAGTATTCATTTAATAAACACAGTTAGATACTAAACACATTTAATAAATAAAGTAAAAAATTAGATAGTGTCATGTTATTAGAGGAAAGTAGGGGGGAAATTTTAGGGAGTGTAGCATCACTCTAAACAAAATTCATTGAAAAAAACGATTATTCTAATTATGTCAAATCAATAGAGAACCCATTGTTCACCATGATTCGCACACTCTAATTTTAATTTGTCATACCCATGGTTTGGTTCCGGAATCGGCCAAACCAGAACCAAATCTTGTATACCAATTTCACATTCGGTTTTGGAACCGACGATTACGGCTCGAATTAGATTTTTTAAAAAACATTTTTGTTTTGTAATTTTTTTTTTATTTTTAAACTTGTCCAAATTCAACAATTTTTTTTTTTATTTTTTTTTTTTGAAAATGTTTCATTCTAAAATGTTTTTAAAATAGCTATATGAAATATTTAAACTTCAAAGTTAAACTATATTCTTTAAAAATTGCTATAGTTGAACTTTAAAATGTTATTTAAAGTTTAAACTTTCAAATAATAAATAATAATTAAAATTTATATTTAAAAAAATCGCGTTTGGAACCGGATATTATGAGTTCTGGTTCTTAGCCGAAACTGATTGTACAGTTCCAATTCTGGTCCGGTTCCAACAATGCACAGTTCAGTTCGAACTGAATCGTGATCATTCCTAATTTTAATTGGGTTGTTGAGTCTAATCCAAATTTTCTAACCCCAATAATAAGCCTATCAAAATAAAATAAAATAATTATCAAAGCCTATCAAAATAAAATAAAATAATTATCAAAAAACCTATGTGTGTGTATATATATATATATGTCAAGTTGCAACAACATTACATGTAAGGCCAATGCAAAAGCTACATAAAAAACACCTTCTTATCGATCCTTTTACCAAGCTGTTTGCCTATTTCAACTTTCTTCCGTAACTTTTTTCTTTAAAAAATATATTCAATTCAAAAAAAGAAAGAGAGAAGAAAAAAACACACAAACAAATCAAGAAAAGAACAAATTAAAGACCCTGACAGAAAGTCGGTGGCGTGGAACTTTAACTGTTTTACGTTTTTTCTTGATAAAAGAACCAATTTAAAAACAACATAGTCGTACACACTGTTCTATATTCACTTCCTAAATTTTAGTTTCCTTCATTAAAAAAAAATTAGTTTTCTTTAAAAGAACACACAACCACAATCTCACTAATGTATGCACTTACATTTCCATTAGATTTATACTTAAATTAGAATCTCAAATTTCATAAAATAACTTATCTAGTTAAATCGTAATTAACTCCAGATTGTGAGTTCGAAAGTTCATACTTAAACTACTCAAACCGAATACAGGAATAAACTATTACATAATATAAAGTTATTAAAAACAAAATCAAAAAATTCTGTAAATGGGTAATCCCTGTTTTGTGATCCTGATCAGTAAAGAACTAAATCAGCTAATTGATTGAAACCGGTAACTTTGTTGTTACAAGTTTATATATTTAGCTATCTTGGTCTGGGTTATCCTGGTCGGGGTTACCCGGAAATTGATGTTGACTAGGTTGATTGTCATCATCTTCAGGGCCGCAGATCCAAAGGTC
>CP025657.1:1386301-1521052 GCA_003576665.1 Ipomoea trifida
ATATGGTAAAACATAGCATGTTTCTGGCTTGGCTTGAGGCAAACAAAAACTACCCTGAGTCAAAGCAACTAACTCATGCAGAGATGCCAACAAAGTTCGTTTGGAAACAAGCAACACGGGAATTTGTTCCAAGACAATAAGGATTCTCAATTGATCGAGTTTTTTTATGTTCCTCCTGGAAGTGGTGAGATGTACTATTTGAGATGTCTTTTGAATGTAATCCGAGGGCCTACGTGTTATGAAGACTTAAGAACAATCAATGGGGTGTTGTACGACAATTACCGTGATGCATGTTATGCACTAGGGCTATTGGAAGACGATAAAAAATATATTGATGGAATTGTGGAAGCAAGTCAGTGGGCAACTACAGGAGAGCTAAGAAATTTATTCACAACATTGTTATCCTCAAATAGTTTAAGCCGTCCGGAAGTGGTTTGGGACAAATGTTGGACATATATGTCCAATTATATTCTGTACAAACAACGGAACATATTGAACTTCCAAGGTATGGTATGTATTTATCCATTTGCTTTAATATTTTATTTCATGTCTAATATTATTAGTTCCAAGATGGTGATACTTTTCTAACATATATTGTTTAATATTTTTTAGATTTAGTCTTCATTGTTGATGAAATAAAAAATCAAGCATTTGTTGAGATCGAGAAACTGTTGAAAAGATGTGGAAAGAGCCTACATGATTACCAACAAATGTCAATTCCAGATCTTGACTGTTCGGCCAGTTTGATGAATAGGTTAGTGTATGATGAGATGTGTTATGACAAAGCAGAACTTAAAGAAGAGCACAAAAAGTTGGTATCAAATCAATGAGGAGTTTTTTTAAATACTTCAAGTGGTATAGCTTCTCTATTATTACCCGGCGGAATGATTGCGCATTCAAGGTTTGCAATTCCCCTAAACCTAAATGAGGATTCAACATGTAATATCAAACAAGGTAGTCATCTTGCAGAACTCATTATTAAGTGCAAACTTATAATTTGGATGAAGCACCAATGATGCATAAGCATTGCTTTGAAGCACTTGATAGAAGTATGCGTGCTGTATTGCGTTTTTGCAATCCAAAAAGTTTAGAGATGCCTTTCGGAGGGAAAAACTATTGTATTTGGCGGAGACTTTCGACAAATTTTGCCAGTTATCCCAAAAGGAAGTAGACATGATATTGTTAATGCAACAATAAATGCATCTTACTTGTGGTCATACTGTAAAGTGTTACGTCTGACAAAAAATATGCGACTTCAAAGCTCATTCTCAAATAGTGATTATGAAAAGCTAAAGCAATTCTCATAATGGATTGCGAACATATGAGATGGAGAAATTTAGGGGCAAACAATTGGATGTGAAAACATTACTATACAGAAGAGAATTTTTTGAAATGTTCTAGAGATCCCATTGCAACTATTGTGGAAAGTACATATCCATCAAACTCCAATATTTTTTATGATCCAACATACTTGAGAAAGAGGGCAATATTGGCTCCAACACTTGATGTGGTTAACTCTATAAATGAATATATGACTTCTTTAAACACATATGAAGGAAATACATATTTCATCTTTGAAAGTGCTTGCAAATCAGATTCAAATGTTGATCTATTAGCTTATGTGCACAGGCCTGAATTTTTAAATGGGATCAAGTGTTCTGGTGTGCCTAATCATGAACTTAGGCTGAAAGTAGGTACTCCGGTTATGCTTTGAAAATATTGACCACTCAGTTGGTTTGTGTAATGGGACAAGGTTGATTATTACTAAACTTGGAAATCATGTTTTAGAAGAAAATGTATTATCTGGAAGTAGTGCATATCATAAAATCTTGATTCAAATAATGTCATTAACTCCTTCAGATTTGAGATTGCCTTTTAAATTTCAAAGAAGACAATTCCCTCTAATCGTCTACCTCTTATGCAATGACGATTAACAAGAGTCAAAGGTCAATCACTTAGGCCACTTTTTGAAAAGACCATTATTTAGTCATGGACAATTATATGTTGCTGCTTCAAGAGTCACCAACCCAAATGAATTGAAGATTTTAATTTGTGATAAGGCGAACACCCAAAGTAATTCGACAACAAACATTGTATACAAAGAAGTTTTTTAAAATTTGTAAAATGTTATTATAATATTTCATCATAGTTTCATTCATACAATTCTACAATGATTTTCCATTTTGTAAATTTCTCCCTTAATTCATCATATCATAATTGTTGCCGTGCATCGCATGGGTAAAATACTAGTATATATTAAAACAGAAGTGTTAGTTTTCCCGCTCATTTTAATCCAAAAATTTGAAATCGGTCAACATAATATTATATAATAATTTCTAGCATTCGTTATCATTTCTTATTTATTGCTAAAATTGACAAAATATTCAAAATATGAATCCGTTCTTTATTATACACCGAAATTAATGAAATATTTTATTCATTTCCATTCCTGTATGGATTCCATATTTATGTACATATATTAACAATCAAATTACTAAATGATGTATATTATAGTATTCAAAAAAATTACTATATTATGTTAATGTATGTAATTAAATTCCTCTTATGATAATATTAAAAAAAATTATTGTATTATGTTAATGTACGTAATTAAATTACTCTCATGATAATATTCAAAAAAAATTACTATATTATGTTAATGTACGTAATTAAATTCCTCTCATGATAATATTCAAAAAAAATTCCAACAATCAAATTACTATATCATGTATATTATAGTGTTCAAAAAAAATATTACTATATTTTGTTAATGTACGTAATTAAATTTCCCTCATGATAATATTAAAAAAAAAATTCCAACAATCAAATTACTATATGATCTATACACTTTTTATATATATATATAAAAACTAATCTATACATACCTGCTTTAGAAATGTCTTATAATCATATCCATGAAGCACTAAAGTTTTGGATATTTTACTTCAATAATTCTGAAATAAAGCACTAAAAAGCTGTAATTCTAGATAATTTACTTCATTAGTGATGTAAATTAAAATAAGTATAAAAATTTACAATAACAATATATAATATACTATCAATGTTGTTTATAAAAATATTTTCAATAATGTGTAATTCAAAACAATTACATTGATATACTATTATGTTTTCTTTTTATACAAAGATGATAAACTTGTTATATATTTACATAGAAAATATATCATCTGTATAAATAATTTCTATAACTGAGTTGCTGGACAACGAGATAATTAGCCCGATTAATACAAATCATAAACATTGATATATAAAATGTCTAAAATTTCAACACCGGATGCATATATATATATATATATATATATATATATATATATATATATATATATATATATAGATTGGTTATTAATTGGGCAATTATTTTCTCAAATTCAAGCAATGATAACATCAGAAAACATAATAGATCAATTGCACTATATAATATTCGACATTATAATTTACATAATTGTATATCGATCTAAATGTTCTTAACATATTATAACAAATTTATTCCGTGCAACGCACGGACGAAAATACTAGTTTATTTTAAAAATATTTGTAACGGCTAAGATTGATAAACAACTGGATGTTTCTATAAAATCATCACTTTTTTAGGAAATGACAAAATTTTTATAAATTTTGTAAACTTGAAAAATATTTTCCAAATTTGATATTGTTGTGTTAAGTAATAATTTCAATTTTTAAAAACTTTGAAAACTATTTTCAAAATTTGATATTGTTGTGTCAAGTAATAATTTCAATTTTTGAAAACATTGAAAAATAGTTTTCAAATTTGATATTGTTGTGTCAAGTAATAATTTCAATATATCATTTTAGAAAGAAAAATCTCTAAAGCACCCTTTATATATGTAAACTTATTAGGTAGAGAGTACTTTGTATGGGGAAAGTTGTTCCCACTTTTTATAGAAAAAAACATAATTTTAACATATGTAAGCTAGCAACCAAAAGGCCAAATCTATATGTATATTTTTAATTGTATCATTTAATTAATATTATTGACAAATTTTTGTCAACTTAAGGTACTAGAAATAATATGTAAATATTACAAATAATGTGCCTTAGGGAGAAAATAACACATATAATCATGTGTGATTATCAGTATTATCAATCTTGTGTGCTTATCAACTTAGTATGATTACAATTATTTACAAAGAAATCTACAAAATAATAGTACATGGTAAAAGCCATATTCAAGTTCCATTTCGATATGGGCTTCCTCGTTTTAGCTTTTACTTAGACTACTCTAAGGGTGTGTTTGGTTCGCACGTGAGAATCGAAATCAAAATAGGTATTCAATGTATGATAACTAATGAATAATTTTTTTTTTACAATCACGTAATGTGATAAAACTGTTGATGACGAATTTTGAAGCACTAACGTTTTTTTAATTATAGTGAATTAATTTAGTCAAGGTTTCGCCAATAACCTTGTGGTCTAATAGCCACTTCCTCACAGTCTAGTTGCAGTATTGACTCTTTATGTTCCAGTACTATGAGAAAGTTGTGAGGTTATGAGTTCGAGCCTCAATGAGAGGACAGTGTTGACTCTTTATACTTCAGTACTTTGAGAAAGACTCTACTTTGAGAAAATAGTTATTAACAGATACTAATTGTAACAATGTCAATAGTATTTCAAAAAAAAAAATATATGGACAATGAATGTTCACAATTCAAATTCAAATTGTGAGCATTCAGTATGTAAATAGACACGGGTCCATAGCATAATTTGCCAGCCCATATTAAAATTGGAAAAAAAAATATTTGGAGAAAATAGTTGAAGTAAAGGTCAATAGTTATATCATAGACCCGGGTCCACCTTGCAATGTGGACTCGTGTTCATTTACATACTGAAAGTTCACAATTTGAATTGTGAATATTCAATATATAAATTATGAACATTCAGTATATAAATTATATATTTTAGACTCGAGTCCACCTTGCATCGACAAAATAATTTGCCTCCAGTAAAGGCCCGACCCATTTTGAAAGGTAGAGAGATGGGTTAATCACTTAATGAGTTCACTATAAATTGCTTTGTTGTATCTATAGTTTATGCACTTTAAATTCTTACGTATCTTTATATTGCCTAACCATTTTCATACTTCCAAAACATTCCACGGTTCATTTTAAACTTCGATAAAGTTTCCTTAACTATTTAGTTACGATTTCAACACAATCTTTTCATCTATTGTTGAGAGATTAACTCTCATAATCAACTAAGAAACTTCTTGATTTACAACAATATTCATTTTTAATTATTAGGTAATTGATTTATAAGAACTTTCCTATTAAAATTTGTTTCAAGTAATTTCTTTTATAAGTATCGACGAAGTTATTGATTTAAGGGTATTAAACATTAATTAACACTACTCGAATTGTTAGCGTAACGATTTAAATGATAATAATGATTGCATGTATTTGGTGGTAAAACTTACTATGTATATAGTTGAACATTTGACTTCTAATTGTAGTAAATAGAAATGAAATGCTCAGTTGTGTATAGGAAGTTTAATATGACTTCACACTACTCCATTTTCAAATACTAAGATCACAATACCCGTTACGTTGGACATTGATAGGAATATTGGGTGTGGGTTGTGACTTATTGGGCCGGGGTGAGAGGGATACAGGTAGGAACTGGAGGGAGGGTTGCCGGTGACGTCGCCTACGGGTGCGCTGCCTCGCCGCAGCCTGACGCCCCCTCGCGCCACCTATCGCATGTGCGACGAGATGGGGGGTGCAAGGGGGCTGGTGCGGCGTGTGCGGGCGTGGTGAGGCTGTGCGATGTGTGTGATGGTGGTGCAGTGTGGCGAGACGTGGACCACGTGGCAAGAGGTGATGGGGTGAGGCCGTGAAGCGTACGCGTGGACGGCTTAGGGAAAGAGGGAACTACTATAAATAGGGCGTCTGGCTTCTTATCAGGACATGATCTGAACACTAAAAGCACTATAACCTAGTGGTCCGTGGTTTTTGTTTTAAACCCACTTGCCTGGGTTCGATTCTTGCCTTCAGCATAGTTGATCATTGGCCTATCGCTTGGACCTTAGTCTTTGGTCCTTTTTCATATTGGGCTCAGCAATTCTCGTTATGTATCTCTATACCCAGTTTATGGTGGACCCGATCCCAATAAAATCATTAGACACTTAGTAATTTGACACGCAACCTCGATGAACTTATTTCGTCTATATATATTGTATTGAATATTGATGGGTCAAGTCATGACATGCATAATTTGTGATTCCTGTCATTTCAATTGAGCACTTTTTAATTAAGAGTATTCATTATTCTCACAATTATAATGGTTTAATTATTCTCAGAATTTGGTAAATAATATTTTGTTACCAATTAAACTTTATTAAATTTTTTAACAATTAATTAATAATATAAGTTTGTGCGGGAAAGTTGAAGGGAATGACTTTTCTTTTATTAATAGTATTGATACGTGAATATAGAAACAATATTACCAATTAATAGATATTAATAAGCTTTATTAATTAATTGACCAATAAAGTATTTAATTAATTGACTACAAAAGTTTGAACGGAAAAAATGAAATAGGAGGATTTTACTTTTATATATAGTATAGATTAGGATTTTTTTATATTTTCAATCAATTAGTAATATTAATTTTTTTTTTTTCATTTTATCTTTACGTACTATTGTTTTGACGGGAATTTCACAAAGGATGATTTTATTTTTATTAATAGTAGTATAGATATAGAAGTATAGATACGTATTCGAATTATTATTATTGGTGCAAATAATAATTAATATATTATTTTTTTCTTTTAAAATTACGCAGAATTTGTTTCCATTATACTCAAAATTATAATGGTTTAATTATTCTCGTAAATTAAATTTTGTTACCAATTAGTATTCACTCAATGATTGATTGATTTTTTTCCTTAAAAAAATTGTTACCAATTAAACTTTATTAATTCTTTTTACTAATTAATTAATAATATTAGTTTGTGGGACAAAGTTGAATGAGAGAATTTTACTTTTATTAATAATATTGATACGCGAATATAGAAACAATATTACAAATTAATTGATATTAGTTAATTTCCATTTTATAGTTTCCTACCAAATAAGCTTTATTAAATATTTTACCAATATTAATTACGTACATTAACATAATATAGTAATTTTTTTTTGAATACTATAATATACATCGTATATTAATTTGATTGTTGGAATATCTTTTTTTGAATATTATTATGAGATGAATTTAATTACGTACATTAACATAATATAGTAATATTTTTTTGTAATACTATAATATACATCATATAGTAATTTGATTGTTGAATTTTGTTTTTAATATTATCATGAGAGCAATTTAATTACGTACATTAACATATTATAGTAATATTTTTTTTTGAATACTGTAATATACATCATTTAGTAATTTGATTGTTGAATTTTTTTTTAATATTATCTTGAGAGGAATTTAATTACGTACATTAACATAATATAGTAATTTTTTTAATACTATATTATACATCATATAGTTATTTGATTGCTTACGAATATAAACTAAAAAAATACGCAATATGAAAATATTTTGATCATAATTGAATTGCATGGTATATTATCATGAGAGGAATTTAATTACGTACATTAATATAATATAATAATATTTTTTTAATACAATAATATACATCATATAGTAATTTGATTGTTGGAATTTTTTTTGAATATTATCATGAGAGGAATTTAATTGCGTACATTAACATAATATAGTAATTTTTTTTTGGAATACTATAATATACATCATATAGTAATTTGATTGTTGGAATTTTTTTTGAACATTATCATGAGACGAATTTAATTACGTACATTAACATAATATAGCACTCCATAATATTTTTTTTGAATACTATAATATATGTGTATATATATATATATATATATATATATATATATATATATATATATATTAAAAATACGCAAGATTAAAATATTTTGAACCATAATTGAATTGAACGGTATAATAACTATAATTTTGTTTAATAATTATTATTTTTCTGTGTGACTATTTATTTAATATATGTACATAAATAAGGAATCCATACGGGAATGAAATTGACAAAATTACTTTATCAGGAAAAAATAAGGAATTTAATTACAATTTACAATTAATCCATAACGAAATTAATGAAATATTTTGAATAAGGAATTTCTGTGTATAATAAGGAATTGAATAATATTTTGAATATTTTGTCAATTTTAGCCATAAATAAGGAATGATAAGGAATGTTAGAATTTCTGATAAGGAATAGTATAATATAATATTATGTTGACCAATTTCAAATTTTTTTGGACTAAAATGAGCGGGAAAGCTAACACTTCTATTTTAATATATATATATATATATATATATATATATATATATATATATATATATATATATATATATATATATATATATATATATATATATATTTCATTTTTTAAAACTTGAAAAATGTTTTCCAAATTTGATATTATTGCGTTAAGCATGATTGAAAAAAATCGCTAGGCGCTAGCGGAGCGCCTAGTGCCTAGGACGCCTAGCCAGGGATTAATCGGCGCCTAGGCGTCCGTGTATTTTTTATTTTATTTTTTATTTTTTAAAAATTTGTTTAAGTATTTTAAATTTTTTAAAGACTAATAATTATAAATTATATAATATGATTGCAGCATATTTAACAACTCAAATACCCGGAGTATTCCGGGGTATCGATCCACAGGGAAGCGGGGCGCATTGAACACTAGTTACTAATGTATTCTTATGAAGCTAATCCTAACGAAAGAGATGTTTAGACGGTTGTAAATAGTAATAAACGAGAATAAAGAAAACGTAGTTGATAAGAACAAATAGGAGGAGAAATGGGATTTCCGGGTTTAGGTGTTTAGTCTCCTAATGCCAAACTAAGGGGAGATATGCGATTTGGGTTCTAACAAATGTGGATGATTGCAAACACAAAAGGGGGAGGAATTACTCCCATAATTCAACCCACGATAAAGAACTAAACAAGAACAAGCAATCTAAAAGGAATCCCTCAACAAGTTTGCCCTCTCCCAAGGTGCAAAAGGTCAAGTGCAAATGTGAGTGCTCTAATCTATGCCCCAACTCCCATTAAGACACAAATATAGCAAGATACAAGTAATTTAGGCCTTTAATCACAAGCATCACAATAGAAAACACAATTGCAACAAAAGTATGAAACCCAAATATAAACATATCATTTAAACATTAAGAACAAGGCAAATAGGATTCATAAACACCTATTACCCAAAAATCCCAACTATACTTTAGCCACTCATGGCTAGGATAGAATTCAAAGCACAAGTAATGAAGAGTTTACAAAGACTAAGGAAATAAAGAAAGGGAAAGGAAATTCTCCCGAATATAGCTCTCCTTCTTCCTCCCAAAGCCTTGTTAGCTCCTTGAGATGACTATCTTCTTCTCCAAAGTGGTGGATCCCTCCTTCACTCCATTGAAGAGACAACACCTTTCACTCACTCCTTTTTGCCTCCCAAAAACGCAGCTTCCCCACGACGGGCGGGATTCCGGACAAGTCCAGCTCTAAAATCATCATTCTTCATTTGTTTTGACTTCAAATCATGTCTTCAAACATCCTTTGCTTTGCGTTTGATCTAAAATGGCTTCAAAATAATAACAAACGCCTTAAAAGCACCAAAATCAATAATATATCATGTCTAAACTAGAAAGCAAGGAAACATGAATTTAAGAAGACAAAATAATACATTTAAGCTCCAAATATGATCTAAAACACTTAGATAAATATGCACAAATGAGATCATATCAAACTCCCCCACACTTAAGTCTTTGCTTGTCCTCAAGCAAACAAAAGGGTAAATTCAAGTCAAGCACACAAGTCGCGCATACCTCTCTTGCAACAACCGAACATCCACAAACCAACTTGTCACACGACAACATGCTTCAAGAATCATCGCAGATTAACACAAGATCCATTCGCAAGCCAATATCCAAGCACCAAATTATTTATAGTGAGAAATCTAGTGTGCACACATACTAAGTTAGGTTTATGCAAAACTTGGCATTAGAAATAGATCCCAAAGGCTTGCCTTTCATACTCCTCCTAGTATAGACCTAAAGTTGTATGCAAAGATCAAATAGGTCTTTTATTAGCTTGTAATGGGGCTAAGGGTTTAGGCTAACAAAGAAGGGGTATGGAAAAACTTAACAAAAGAGAGAGAATGTCACAAATATCTACCTTGTGAAATCCTAGAAGAGATGAGAAAGATATGACCAAAGGAGCCAAAAGTAACTTAGAGAACAAAGCAACATTCTAAAGAAGTGGGGTCGAAAACAAACTTTCAAACTAACTATTTACAAACTTCAAACTAAAGAAACTTTCATTCTTCATTTCTTTTCTTTTTGATTTTTCTCAAAGACAAGCAACGACTTTACAAAGTATCCACTTTGGGATTTTGATTTTCAATTTTCTGATGATTTTTTTTTTTTTTGAATTTTTTTTTTTTTTTTGGGATTTTCAAATATAGAAGCAAACTTTATTCGAATGCTAACAAACTACCAAAGTAAACGACTATACACAAAAGATCTAGACCCCCACACTTAGACATTTTAAAGAACATGTTGCTTTCAAACTATAAGCTCCATAAAGATCTCTTCTAAGAATATCAAAGATAAATGCTAAATTCTCTCTAGGGTGGAAGGGAATATATTTGGCTAAAGGCTAAGGGTTTAATGATGAGGGTTAAACAAGAAAAATATTAACGAAGAGGGGTTAAGTGCTTAGCACTTATTAAACAAAGAAAAAGGCTCAAAGGGGACACAAGGGATAAACACATATGATATGGATAGGTTTAAAGGTTAAAGGGTGAACAAAAATGGCCTAAATCATTTCTAAACATGCAAGCAATTAGACTACATTTTGGAGGAGTAACGAGGCAAGTTCGATAAAGCCAACTAATGAGGCAATGCCGGAATTTCGCATAAACTTTCACTAGCGAAGCACAAACCACTAGATTAAGAGTTATTTCATTTATTAAGCGGTTAACAAGGACATTGGCAAGAGAATAGTTCAATCATATGCTTCACTTTGATTTCATCCATGGCACATTGGAATGTAACAAGTTCAAACAATCAATCCACAAACCGACAAGAGAGAATAATTGCAACTAGCTAGATGCCATGACAAGTAATTTATCCAACAATAAGCACATGAATCATCCAAGCAAAACATGACATATTAATCAAGTGGAGAAGCTAACAAGCTCATAAGCATATATTTTAACATAAAAGCACAATTTTTCATTTCATAAAAACCCCAAATAGCAAGAGGATAAGGAGTAAGAGTTCAAAATAAGCTCAAGAGAAGATCCAAAAGCAAAATAAAACTAAATAAATAAAAATAAAGCAAATATAAAGAGGGAAAATCAATTCAACCTCTTCCCCCCACACTTAAAGAATTGCATTGTCCCAATGCAATAAGATAAATCGGGGGAAAGGGATTGAAGGGCATCCCTTGACCTGCTAATGATGATCGCCTTCAGGTGGTGGTGGAAAATAAGAAGATGAGGCTCTTGAGTTTGTTGTGATGACTCTCCTCTTTGTCTTTTGTTTGAGAGCCTAACTCTTGGAGGCATTTCTTATCTACAATATCATAAAGTGAGGACAATATATACTTGCAAGCATTGATTAATGTGAAACATAGAGCAATATGCAAGCAAACAATGCAAGAAATATCAAGAACTTTATTGGAGCATTTCATCAAACACCTTGTGTGCAAGAATTTGAACAAAGAAGTTTAGTGCAATTAGTGTCCCCATTCAACCCATTTCAACACAACAAATATCACCACCTCAACAAATATAATCAATCATGAGCATTCGTAAAATAAACTTATACTAATCATGAAAGAAACTATGAAATTTTGAACAAAAATAAAGGAAATTGATGGAAAAATTGGATAAGGATGTTACCATGAAGCTTTAGGATGGAGTTTGGAGTGAAGATGAGTGTGTTTTGGAAGCAAAAGATGAAGAATAAGCCAAGAAACCAAACTAGGGAGCTGCTGTTCGAAAATGGAGAGATAAAAGAATTTTGGAAAAATGGTTTTAAAACTCTCGCGGTCAACTGTTGACCAGGGGGCTCGACGCGTCGAAGCAGGGGCTCGACGCGTCGAGCCTCACAGTATTTTCTCGTAAAAACATACGGCATAGGTTCGACGCGTCGAAACCATCAGGATTTCTAAAATAATGCTACGGCCAAAGTTCGACGCGTCGAGTCTGGCTCTCGACGCGTCGAAACTGAACAGAGTGCATATTCACAAAATTTTCAACTCTAAAACATAAAACTAACTCCCAACACGAAAACAACACTCAACAAGCAAAAACTCAACTCCGAAACCATATAAACATGAAAACTTAAGCTCAAAAATTTCGAAAACATCATGTGATATCAAGATAAAGCAAGTAACACCCAAATTCCTTATTCAAAAACCATCATGCAAAATAAACTAGCAAAAATTAAAACGCAAGAAATTAAAAGGGCTTGGGTTGCCTCCCAAGAAGCGCTTGTTTAAGGTCATAAGCTCGACCCCTTTTTTTTTTTTCATAATTCAACCATCAAGGAATTGAAGAAAAAGAATTCCATGCTTTTTATCCACTTTCTCTTCCAAATATCTCTTCAAGTGATGCCCATCTATAAACTCTCTTAAGCTCAAACCTTTCATATCATCATGTAGGGCACCACATTCTCCAAAATCAAGTATTATGCCTTTATTCTCTTCAACAAATAAAGCCAAAAGAGGCTCATTGCCAATCATACGATCTAGAATGTATACTTGATTTTTCTCTCTTCCTCCTTTTTCAACACTCTCTTGTTCAACTAGTAGTGAGAGTCTCGGGTCATCCTCATGAACCAACAAAAATTGAGAATCATTAGATATAAAAATGGATAAATGAGTGTCAACACTCTCAATAATATCAGTACCTCCCGGCTCACAAATTGTTCTAAAATTTTCATCCAAGAGAGTGTCATCCAATGAAGAGCATTCCTTGTATGTGCCACAAATTTCTTCCATTTCACCTTTCTTGAATACATCTTCAATTGGACTATCTTCAAGTTGCTCATCACCACCATTCCCTTGAAACTCTACACTTTCTTCCCAACTTGGTGTTTCCATTTCAATGCATTCATCATATATTTCTTCATCCTCATCCTCAAGGTCCTCACACCCCTTTTGATCGTTATCAACCTCATGACCTTCATTTGGCAAGGACAACTCTTCTAGAACATCTCCATTGGAAAATGAATCTTGAAATGGTTCTTGAATTGTCAAATCTTCCCATCTAGCAATATTTTGATCCACTTGAGCTTGTAGCTTTTTTAGTTGAGACATCATGTGCATAAGCTTGTTACTCTTCGTGGATTCCATCTCAAATGTTGGGTCAAGTGGTTGGCATTCTTGTTGAAACTCTTGGTACGGAGGCACTTGAGGGTTTAGAGTTCGCCCATCATATTGGTAATTGGGATCAAAGATGAAGCAATTTTCCGGCTCATGAGGTCCTCCACATAACGTACACCACAAGGGTTGTGAACTTGGTGGTGTGTTTCCTTGATAAGTGGCTTGACTCATGTTGGCACAAAATCCTTGAGTAGGTTGTTGAGGAGCATGATTGGTGGGGTAAAGTGTATAGCAATTTTCCTCAAAGTGATTCCCACCACAAAACGAGCACCATTGAGGTTGTGAGATGAATGCTTGAGATGAGCCTTCATAAATATAATCTTGACTTGAGTTGGCAAAATTTGAGAAATGTACTTGTTGTTGCATTCCTCCATAGCCTTGGTTCATATTCCAACTCATCTCATAATCCTGGGAATGAGAGTGAAATGGTGGCATAGCTCCTTGATAAACATATCCATCCATAAAAAAAAAAATTGTTAACAAAGATCAAAACAAATAAATAAAAAAAAAATGGAATAGACTCCTAGAATAAAACTTTCACTAATGTCAATACTTAAACACCGCTTCCCCGGCAACGGCGCCAATTTGATTGCAGCATATTTAACAACTCAAATACCCGGAGTATTCCGGGGTATCGATCCACAGGGAAGCGGGGCGCATTGAACACTAGTTACTAATGTATTCTTATGAAGCTAATCCTAACGAAAGAGATGTNTCTATAAAAAAATGTGTATATATTTTTATATTGTAAAAAATACTATAAATATAATATGTCTACAAAAATGGATAAAAAGAGAAATTGTTAATTTTTTTATTATATAGATATTGATAAATATTATATAATTTTTTCCTTGCATGAAAAACCATTTTTATTTTAAAATTTTACATTGATATATGAGTTTTGTATCAAAATCTACTTTGGTGATATTTTAAACTTTGAGTAACACTTGTGTGAGACCGTCTCACGGGTCTCAATCCGTTAGACAGGTCAGGTCTTTGATTAATAGGTCAGATCTTTGACCTTGTTAGTTAAAGATCCAACCCGTCTCACGGATTGAGACCATGAGACAGTCACACACAAGTTTTTTCTTAAACTTTTGTTTGTTATCATAAATAGTAATAGATGTATAGAAATCATTTAGTTTTGTTTCTAAATATTTTTCAACCCCTAAATGTAGCACAATCAAAACATCTCTATATCATTATTTAAATAATAGGTCCACAAATGACTTTCTGGTTCAATATTTGTAGATCTATGATATGTTTTTAACTAATTTATTGAAAGTTTATTTCTTTTAGTTCTATTGTCTCTTTTTCTTTTAGTTCTATTACCTATTGTTCTTGTCGAGCACCTTGTGCTCAGATGACATGTAGTGACTCTCTCGTATGTGACTAGGGAGGTCATTAGATTGAGCCTTGTATTCAAAAAAATAAATCTCGTATTCTTCTTCGTTTTAAATTGATAGATCTCGAGATGATGCATCATTCTTAAATATGTGAATTCCAATTAATTTAATAAAATTATATTTAAATGTGAGACATTTACCCAATAACATTATATTTTTTTCAAACTCCGCAAATGTAAGTTAGTTCAATTAGTTCACTTTTATGTTAGTTTTTCTTCACTTATGTTATTAACGTAAATTAATTTGTTTGGAGCTCATAATATTTAAATAATAACTATTATTTTAGATTTGTAAATTTTTATAATTTATGGTATTTTATAAAATTTGTTGACAACATTTGTACTATAAAATTTTTAAATTAATGCAATAATACTTATATTTGTTATTATTAGAGAGCTAAAATCATAATAATGATATATTATACCTTTCACATTTTAAAACTTTGAAAACCAACATCATTTATGTAGGAAGAAATTTATATATAATAGTAATAATATTGTAGTTATTTTTAAAAGTTAGATGAAGTAAACAAATTAACATGCAACAAATATTTTTTGGGTGAACTTTTGACATGCAACTAACAATGATTATATATATATATATATATATATATATATATAATAAGCAAGATTAAAATATTTTGAACAATAATTGAATTGCATGGTATAATAACTATACTTTTGTTTAATAATTATTATTGTGTTACTATTTTGTTAATACATATACATAAATAAGGAATCTATACAGGAATGGAATTGAATAAAATATTTCAAATTAATTTCCATGTAGAATAAGGAATGGAATCATATTTTGAATATTTTGTCAATTTTAGCCATAAATAAGGAATGATAAGGAAGGCTATAAATTCTGATAAGTAATTATTATATAATATTATGTTGACCGATTTCAAAATTTTTGGACTAAAATGAGCGGGAAAACTACTACTTCTGTTTTAATATATATATATATATATATAGATATGCTTTGATTCAAAAAAAAAAAAAAAACAAAACAAAACAAAACAACGTTGTTTTGGTAGTAAACATTGCGTAGGAATTAATTCCGCCGCAATATTTATTCATTTTAAAATAAATTGTTTCCTTAAGCAACGGAATAAAATCCATCGCAATTTTCGTCGCCATTTCGCGATGGAAATTAAATTCGTCGCCATTTCCATTGCCATTTCGCGACGGAACTAAAATCGGTCGCAAATTCTGTCGCAAATTTTTTACCGCCAAG
Organism: Ipomoea trifida; assembly: GCA_003576665.1. Lineage (NCBI taxonomy): Eukaryota > Viridiplantae > Streptophyta > Magnoliopsida > Solanales > Convolvulaceae > Ipomoea > Ipomoea trifida. Next base: position 1,402,427 of record CP025657.1, read on the forward strand.
TTTTCGCGGGCTTTATTTTCTATTTGTGCCAAAATTCGCGACGGGATTATTTTCCGTCGCGATTCCGTCTCTATATCACGACGGAATTATTTCGGTCACGATTTTCCGTCGCGAATCGCGATTTTTCTTGTAGTGTATAATACGAAAAGTCCACTAAATTTGAATTATAACTAGAACAGAAATTAAGACTATCAGATTCTAAAATAAAATCACTATAACCATTAATCTTCATCCATGAGAGTGCCTCCTTAACCACCATAGCTCCAGCCAAGTAAGGGTCTCGACCACAGTCAAGCCGGGCATTATGGGCCGAAACAAAAGCTCTAGTATGGCTCCTGACAACCAACCCGTAGCCAACACCATCCTCAAATAGAGTCGCGTCAACGCTGCACTTCAGACGGTGAATGGGCAATGGAGACCAGCTAGTCGCTCCCGGAGCTACAGCTGTTACAACCACATCCCTACTGTAATCCGAGACCCATAAGTCACGTAAGCTTTCAACCTGCCTCAACAAATCATCAACACGCAGGAACTTACCCTTCCACACAGCATCATTCCTAGCATTCCAAACCAACCAAAGCTTGGCCGCAATGTGAATAGAATCCTTCACGCTCGGACTGCACAGAGCCGTATTAAGCAACACTGCCAAGCAATCGCTATGCTGAACCGAAGAACCTTGCCATACCTGGGTCGTCGTAGGGCATGAGCAGAACAAGTGATATATTGTCTCCTCGTCGGAGTGACAAAACGGACACCTACCTCCAGCCCACTGATTGTAGCATATTTAACAACTCAAATACCCGGAGTATTCTGGGGTATCGATCCACAGGGAAGCGGGGCGCATTGAACACTAGTTACTAATATATTCATGTGAAGCTAATCCTAACGAAAGAGATGTTTGAACAGTTGTAAAAAGTAATAAACGAGAATAAAGAAAACGTAATTGATGAAAACAAATAGGAGGAGAAATGAGATTTCCGGGTTTAGGTGTTTAGTCTCCTAATGCCAAACTAAGGTGAGATATGTAATTTGGGTTCTTACAAAAGTGGATGATTGCACACACAAAGGGGAAGGAATTACTCCCATAATTCAAACCCACAATAAAGAACTAAACAAGATCAAGAAATCTAAAAGGAATCCCTTAACAAATATGCCCTCTCCCAAGGTGCATAAGTTAAGTGCAAATGTGAGTGCTCTAATCTATGCCCCAACTCCCATTAAGACACAATCATAGCAAGATACAAGCAATTTAGGCCTTTAATCACAAGCATCTCAATAGAAATCACATTTGCAACAAAAGAATTAAACCCAAATATAAACATATCATTTAAACATTAAGAACAAGGCAAATAGGATTCATAAACACCTATTACCCAAAAATCCCAACTTTACTTTAGCCACTCATGGCTAGGATAGAATTCAAAGCACAAGTAATGAAGAGTTTACAAAGACTAAGGAAATAAAGAAAGGGAAAGGAAATTCTCCCGAATATAGCTCTCCTTCTTCCTCCCAAAGCCTTGTTAGCTCCTTGAGATGACTATCTTCTTCTCCAAAGTGGTGGATCCCTCCTTCACTCCATTGAAGAGACAACACCTTTCACTCACTCCTTTTTGCCTCTCAAAAACGCAGCTTCCCTTTAGGGTTCTTGGAAAATAAGCTTTTATAGTGGGAGCACAAAATAGGGGCAAAATAGGCAATTCCGCGCAGTAGTTTTCTGGACAGTACAGGATTCTCGACGCGTCGAGCCTTCGACAATTTTCTGCAAATTCTTACGGCGTCTTCTCGACGCGTCAAGCTTCTGGCTCGACGCGTCGAGCCTGTGTTGGCTCAAATCCACGCGTCTTGAAGTGTTTTGTCGCGAAGGGCGGGATTCCGGACGCGTTCAGCTCTAAATTCAGCATTTTTCATTCGTTTTGACTCCAATCATGCCTTCAATCGTCCCTTTGCTTTGCGTTTGATCTAAAATGGCTTCACAATACTAACAAACGCGTTAAAAGCACCAAAATCAATAATAAATCGTATCTACATTAAAAAGCAAGGAAACATGAATTAAAGAAGGCAATTTAATACATTTAAGCTCCAAATATGATCTAAAACACTTAGATAAATATGCACAAATGAGATCATATCAAACTCCCCCACACTTAAGTCTTTGCTTGTCCTCAAGCAAACATAAGGGTAAATTCAAGTCAAGCACACAAGTCGCGCATACCTCTCTTGCAACAACCACACATCCACAAACCAACTTGTCACACGACAACATGCTTCAAGAATCATCTTAGATTCACACACAAGATCCATTCGCAGGCCAATATCCAAGCACCAAATTATTTATAGTGAGAAATCTAGTGTGCACACATACTCAGTTAGGTTTATGCAAAACTTGACATTAGAAATAGATCCCAAAGGCTTGCCTTTTTGTACTCCTCCTAGTATAGATCTAAAGTTGTATGCAAAGATCAAATAGGTCTTTTATTAGCTTGTAACGGGGCTAAGGGTTTAGGCTAACAAAGAAGGGGTATGGAAAAATTAACAAAAGAGAGAGAATGTCACAAATATCTACCTTGTGAAATCCTAGAAGAGATGAGAAAGATATGACCAAAGGAGCCAAAAGTAACTTAGAGAACAAAGCAACATTCTAAAGAAGTGGGGTCGAATACAAACTTTCAAACTAACTATTTACAAACTTCAAACTAAACAAACTTTCATTCTTCATTTCTTTTCTTTTTGATTTTTCTCAAAGACAAGCAACGACTTTACAAAGTATCCACTTTGGGATTTTGATTTTCGATTTTCTGATTTTTTTTTCTTTTTGAATTTTTTCTCATTTTTTTTTCTTTTGAAATTTTTCAAAGAAGCAAACTTTATTCGATTGCTAGCAAACTACCAATAGTAAACGACTATACACAAAAGATCTAGACCCCCACACTTAGACATTTTAAAGTACATGTTGCTTTCAAACTATAAGCTCCATAAAGATCTCTTCTAAGAATATCAAAGATAAATGCTAAATTCTCTCTAGGGTGGAAGGGAACATATTTGGCTAATGGCTAAGGGTTTAATAATGAGGGTTAAACAAGAAAAATACACGAAGAGGGGTTAAGTGCTTAGCACTTTTTAAACAAAGAAAAAGGCTCAAAGGGGACACAAGGGATAAAACATAATGATATGGCTAGGTTTAAAGGCTAAGGGTGAACAAAAATGGCTTAAATCATTTCTAAACATGCAAGCAATTAGACTACATTTTGGAGGAGTATTGAGGCAAGTTCCATAAAGCCAACTAATGAGGCAATGCCGGAATTTCGCATAAACTTTCACTAGCGAAGCACAAACCACTAGATTATGAAATTATTTCAATTATTAAGCGGTTAACAAGGACATTGGCAAGAAAATAGTTCAATCATATGCTTCACTTTGATTTCATCTATGGCACGTTGGAATGCAACGAGTTCAAACAATCAATCCACAAACCGACAAGAGAGAATAATTGCAACTAGATGCCATGACAAGTAATTTATCCAACTTTAAGCACATGAGTCATCCAAGCAAAATATGACATATTTTCAAAATTTAAGTGGAGAAGCTAACAAGCTCATAAGCATATATTTCAACATTTAAAGCACAATTTTTTTTTCATTTCAAAGAAACCCGAAAAGCAAGACATAAAGGAGCAAGAGTTCAAATTCGATTCAGGAGAAGTTTTAAAGAGCAGAATAAAAGCAAAATAAAACTAAATAATAAAAACAAAGCAAATATAAAGAGGGAAAATCAATTCAACCTCTTCCCCCCCACACTTAAAGAATTGCATTGTCCCAATGCAATAAGATAAATCGGGGGAAAGGGATTGAAAGACATCCCTTGACCTTCTATGGATGATCGCCTTCAGGTGGTGGTGGCGGTGGGAACTGAGAAGAGTAGTACTCGGGGATGAACTGGGGATCCTGAAGCCATGGAGGTGGTGGTGGGAACTGAGGGGTTAGGCCTTGAGCTGCTAGGTTATGTTGATGCGCAGACGTACCAACAAACCAATTGATGTCATCACTCCTCCTCATGTAACCCTCGTGCCTCGTCATAAAGTCCTCCTGCCGTCTCATAAACTCCTCCTGTCTGGCAAAGAATTGCTCCATATTGTACTGAGGAGGGAAATGATCCGGTGCGTGTGCTGCAGGTGCAGGGTCCTCCATTGCTTCATCATTAGCTTGGTCCTCATTTTCTGCATCCTCTGGGTCAGGAACGGGAACATGACCTTGGCCATACCGAGTCTGGATGTGGTGCTGGGAGAGATAGAGCTGAGGTGGTAGCCGGACTTCTTGATTTTCAATTATTGGTACACCGGCGCGTCTGCAAAGCTCTATGATGAGGGAGGGGTGACCTAGAAAGCAACGTGTCTTCACCTCGGTTTGAGCAATATCACTAATGCTCCGAGAAATAAACCTCCCTATATCAATGGTTCTGTGCTCTTTAATGCAGTAAGTTAAGAACACAAGATCTCTTTTCACGTTTCCTCTATGCGAGTTGGGGATGAGCTTTGCCCGAACGAAGTCAGTGATTGCCCTATCCAGTGGGAAAAAGAATCTATAATCCATGTGGACCGCGACTCCATTCCGAATATTCCACTCAGCATCTTGATGAAAGGAGCGTGCGATGGTATCTAAATCAGCTTGTGTAATGTTTCCCGACCTCAAGTCCCTATGGTAATAATCATATCCTCTGTGGTTGGTCGTACCATAGTAGGCATTGATGGCCGTAGGAGAAAAATCTACCGCTACACCCCTAACAATACATTGGTGTGTCTCCACTCCATCCTTGGCATTCGCGTAGAATTCTCGCACTATGGAGTCAAAAACATCACTCGGTTGTGCCAAAAAACTAGTTCCCCAATTCCAAGCGTTGGGTGTAATAATTTCAATTCCCCTTTCCGCTTTGATTGGCCGCTTAGAAATGCAAGCTTGGTATCTTTCGTGAGCCCCAGGAGTATTGAACATATTGTGGCGCATGATGCTGTGCTTGAGGTTGTCGGGATGATTCACCCCTATTCCTCTTGGGATTTCTAGATTTCGAGGCCATATTTAGCAACTACAAATCAAAACCAAGACACATTACTTGCAAAAGTTCAAAGAATTATAGAATTGAAAAGCATAATGCAAGAAAATAACTTAAAGACTTCAAAAATTCTCACTTAGGCATTTTATCAAACACTTCATATGCATCAATTAAAGCATGAGAATTTGAATCAATTAGCATGACAATCTATCCCATTTTTGTTCAACAATGGATACCACCAACACGACAATACACCAATAGCAAATGCAAGCTAAAAATAACACTAATAATGCAAGAAAACTATGGGCATTGAACATGTGAAAACATAAGCAAATAAAGAGTGTAAATCTATTGTTTTCATTCAAAATTTAAGTATAGAGTGTTATGAACAAGTAAGAGCAACATATAAAGCAAAATCAATCAAAGAAACACTAACCCAAAGCAATTTAATCCAAGAAATTCGAAAATTAGGCAAAATTCGTGGGTTAGGTTTCATGCCCAAAAACTATGAAATTAAGAACAAAAATAAAAGAGATTGATGGAGAAAATGGAAAATGATGTTACCTTGATGCCTTAGAAAGAGTTTGGAGTGAAAATGAGTGAAATTTGAGACCAAATGATGAAGAAAAGGTGAAAAATGGCGTGGGAATGCTGCTGTGCGAAAGAAGCCAAAATGAAGAACTTGGGGAAAAATGGGTTTAAAAACGTGGTCAACTGTTGACCGAGGGGCTCGACGCGTCGAGGCAGGGTCTCAACGCGTCGAGATTCCCAGAATTTAAAAATAATGTTACGGCATCTGTTCGACGCGTCGAGACTTATTCTCGACGCGTCGAGTTTTTCTGGAATTTTTCCTAAAAACTTACAGCATGAGTTCGACGTGTCGAGCTTGTTCTCGACGCGTCGGAAAATTCCAGTCTGCAAATATCCCCTGTTTTCAGATGTAAAATTTGAAACTAACTCCCATACAAAAACAACACTCAATTAAGTAAAAATTCCACTCCAAAACCATATAAACATGAAAACTCAAGCTAAAAAATTTCGAAAACATCATGTGATATCAAGATAAAGCAAGTAACACCCAAATTCCTTATTCCAAAAAAAAAACCATCATGCAAAATAAACTAACAAAAAGTAAAATGCAAGAAATTAAAAGGGCTTGGGTTGCCTCCCAAGAAGCACTTGTTTAAGGTCATAAGCTCGACCCCTTTTTCATAATTCATCCGGGTTGATCCTTGAGGCTACATCCATCACTAGCCTCATTGAAGTTCCCAACACAAGCTTGGCATCCCAAAAGACATCCTTTGTCGAATTTCTCCACATGTGTAAAATTAACATCCCCATCAAGGGTTTTGCTACACATCATATCGGCCCTATAACACCTTTCAATAACACGAGAATTAGGATCTTCAAGAACATTGAATGCCACTTTTTCTTCTCCAAAATCAAAGATCATTGATCCTTTCCGTGCATCAATTATTGCTCCCGTTGTGGCCAAGAAAGGTCTCCCCAATATGATTGGAGTGTAGGGATCCTCTCGAATATCCATTACCATGAAGTCACAAGGCACAAAATACTTGTCAACTCGAACGGGAACATCCTCAAGAATTCCAATAGGATTTTTGGTTGACCAATCGGCAAATTGAAGTGTGAATTCGACCGGTCGTGGCTCTCCTAAATTGAGCTTCTTGCAAAGAGATAAAGGCATTATGTTAACACTTGCTCCTAAATCACAAAGTGATCTATTGATTGTGGAGCCACCAATAACACATGGAATTGTAAATCTTCCCGGATCTCTAAGCTTGGTAGGAAACCTTCCCTCTTCACGTGTTAAGGCCCGGTACTCTTGTGCCACTGCAATTATTTCTTGATCACCAAACTTTCTCTTTTTAGATAGAATTTCCTTTAAAAACTACCCATAAGAAGCTGTTTGGGTAAGCAAATCAAGCAACGGGATAGAGACTTTCAAATTTTCAACAATATCCAAGAATTTTTTCCATCTACTTTCTTTGACTTGCTTTTGAAATTTTTGAGGGAATGGAAGTGGTGGCACATACTTTTTCTCGGGCTTCTCTTTTTCATCTTTTTCATGACTTTGAGGGCTCGTATTCAAAACGGGAGGGGTAGCCTCTTCTTCCTCAAGTTTCTCTTCAATCTCAACATCAATGATTTTACTTGGCCTTGGTTTTTCAACCGGAAGAGGTGGTTCTTCAAGTTTCTTGCCACTTCTTGTGACAATAGCATTGACATGCTCTCTTGGATTCTCGGGACAAGCGGGCAACTTCCCGGTGACCTTGGTGCTAGAAGTAGAAGCTTGATTTGCAATTTGTCTTTCTAGCATCTTGTTGTGAGCACTCAATTGATCTAACTTTTCGGACATTTGTTTGTACCTCTCCTCACTTTGCAATTGAGATTTAAGCATCATTTGCATCAAACTCCCCACACTTAAGTCTTTGCTTGTCCTCAAGCAAACAAAAGGGTAAATTCAAGTCAAGCACACAAGTCGCGCATACCTCTCTTGCAACAACCGAACATCCACAAACCAACTTGTCACACGACAACATGCTTCAAGAATCATCGCAGATTAACACACAAGATCCATTCGCAAGCCAATATCCAAGCACCAAATTATTTATAGTGAGAAATCTAGTGTGCACACATACTCAGTTAGGTTTATGCAAAACTTGACATTAGAAATAGATCCCAAAGGCTTGCTTTTGTACTCCTCCTAGTATAGATCTAAAGTTGTATGCAAAGATCAAATAGGTCTTTTATTAGCTTGTAACGGGGCTAAGGGTTTAGGCTAACAAAGAAGGGGTATGGAAAAACTTAACAAAAGAGAGAGAATGTCACAAATATCTACCTTGTGAAATCCTAGAAGAGATGAGAAAGGTATGACCAAAGGAGCCAAAAGTAACTTAGAGAACTAGGCAACATTCTAAAGAAGTGGGTTGAAAACAAACTTTCAAACTAACTATTTACAAACTTCAAACTAAACAAACTTTCATTCTTCATTTCTTTTCTTTTTTGATTTTTCGCAAGAACTAGCAACAACTTTGCAAAGTATCAACTTTTGGACTTTGATTTTGATTTTCGATTTTCTGATTTTTTTTTTTTTTTTTTTTTTTTTTTTTTTTTTTATATATAGAAGCAAACTTTATTCGAATGCTAGCAAACTACCAAGTAGTAAACGACTATACACAAAAGATCTAGACCCCCACACTTAGACATTTTAAAGAACATGTTGCTTTCAAACTATAAGCTCCAAAGAAATCTCTTCTAAGAATATCAAAGATAAAAGTTAAATTCTCTCTAGGGTGGAAGGGAATATATTTGGCTAAGGGCTAAGGGTTTATGATGAGGGTTAAACAAGAAAAATACACGAAGAGGGTTAAGTGCTTAGCACTTATTAAACAAAGAAAAGGCTCAAAGGGGACACAAGGGATAAAAACATATGATATGGTTAGGTTTAAAGGCTAAGGGTGAACAAAAATGGCCTAAATCATTTCTAAACATGCAAGCAATTAGACTACATTTTGGAGGAGTATTGAGGCAAGTTCCATAAAGCCAACTAAGAGGCAATGCCGGAATTTCGCATAAACTTTCACTAGCGAAGCACAAACCACTAGATTAAGAGTTATTTCATTTATTAAGCGGTTAACAAGGACATTGGCAAGAGAATAGTTCAATCATATGCTTCACTTTGATTTCAACTATGGCACGTTGGAATGCAACAAGTTCAAACAATCAAACCACAAACCGACAAGAGAGAATAATTGCAACTAGATGCCATGACAAGTAATTTATCCAACATTAAGCACATGAGTCATCCAAGCAAAACATGACATATAAATCAAGTGGAGAAGCTAACAAGCTCATAAACATAAATTTTTCAACATAAAAGCACAATTTTTCATTTCATAAAAACCCCAAATAGCAAGAGGATAAGGAGTAAGAGTTCAAAATAAGCTCAAGAGAAGATCCAAAAGCAAAATAAAACTAAATAAATAAAAATAAAGCAAATATAAAGAGGGAAAATCAATTCAACCTCTTCCCCCCACACTTAAAGAATTGCATTGTCCCAATGCAATAAAATAAACCGGGGGAAAGGGATTGAAAGACATCCCTTGACCTTCTAAGGATGATCGCCTTCAGGTGGTGGTGGAGGTGGGAACTGAGAAGAGTAGTACTCGGGGATGAACTGGGGATCCTGAAGCCATGGAGGTGGTGGTGGGAACTGAGGGGTTAGGCCTTGAGCTGCTAGGTTATGTTGATGCGCAGACGTACCAACAAACCAATTGATGATACATTTAAGCTCCAAATATGATCTAAAACACTTAGATAAATATGCACAAATGAGATCATATCATAATACTTTAATAGTTAATTCTAAAATATTAAATATTAACCTAAAAAATATCTAAAGTTTGTACAGTTTACGATTATTTCGCTCAAAATGATGTTGTTTCGAGTGAAATAACCCATTAAAAAAATAACAATAGTTAATCGATCAACTAGAAGGCCTAGTCGGTCTAGTCGACGCCTAGGCGGTTAGCGCCTAAACGGCCTAGGCAGTGCTTTGGCGGCTTAGGCGGCCTAGACGGTCGCCTAGCCGGCCAGCCGCCTAGACCACCATTTAATGTGATACTCTAGGCGGTCGACCAACGACTAGCGCCTAGGTAGGGATTAATCGGCGCCTAGGCGTGATTTTTGCAACACTGGCGTTAAGTAATAATTTCAATTTTTCAAAACTTGAAAAATATTTTCCAAATTTAATATTGTTGTGTTAAGTAATAATTTCAATTTTTGAAATCTTGAAAAATATTTTCCGAATTTGATATTGTTGTGTTAAATAATAATTTCAATATATCATTTTAGAAAGAAAAATCTCTAAAGACTATTACAATATCTGTTCATAACTACTTTCTCGACCTATTGAGACACAAAAAATAATAGAGTTAATTCCAGCAATGGTCCCCCGACTATGTTGATTTTCCAAAATTGGTCCTTGTCTTTTAATTTGGACGAAAAAGACACTCGACTATTGAATTTGTTCCGGCATTAGTCCTTCCGTTTATAATCTGTTAGTGAGGTGTTATGTGTGGGGGTAAATGTGTCTTTTCATTTTATTGCCCTTCTCCTTCCTCTTGTTCAGGGCCTGAGAACAAAGCCATTTAAGATTGCCATATATACATGTCCAGCTTGCTAGTTGCCTCTCAAATATTCTCTATCGCTCTCTCTCTTTCTCAGGCCTCAGCTACCTCATCCTTCTCTGAATCATTGAAAGTTTTTAGATGGAAGGACGGCAGCGGTGCAGAGGCGACGCTGATTCTCACCAGAATAATGTCAGGGAAAAGTCGTTCAGAATCAGGCCCGACGACCTCAAGTTTTTCTCCAGGTTTCTTTCCCGGTAAGAAACCTCCAATCGTTACTACTTGATGTTTCCGTGCCGTTTGTCTGGGAATCGCAGCCGGGAACTCCTAACCACAGATTCTCCGACGACAAGCCGAGCTCCGCTCACTCTTCCTCCCTCTTACTATATATTGCAGTAAACAATCTCGTTGCTGACCTTGATGGCTCATCTCAGTCGATATTTGCTGCCTTGTTTTAAGGTAAACCGCAGGCCTTCTGGATTCCCATTCTCAGGAATCTGAAGAACTATATATGGCCTTCCTGCAGAGATAATTGTGAGGCTCAAAACCTTCACATCAGGTTCCTGTGTTTCTGCAGGACACAATACAAACCAGACAACAACTCTAACCAACACAACCTTAAAATTAAAGAATGCAATGAATGCCACCAGTGAAAATGTTAAACTGCATGTATGTAACAACAAATTAAGAATATCATATCCATTGTTATATTTTCTGAAATATACGTAAGTACATTGAATTCAATATATACGCATTAAGATTTTTGGAGTGATCATATATATATACCTAGTGTTCTTCAGAAAATAAATAATGTCCTTTAAAGGTTGTTGTTGTGTCTTTAAGAAAAATTCTTATATACACAGCTTCCACCATTGCTAAAACTGTTGCAACCTAAACATACAACCAACAACAATATAATTAATTAATATATAGCCTTAATTAGCTTGGACTACGTAACTACTGTACGCCTGTGCATGCAAGAGGTCAGGGAGGTGAGATTGTTTGTATAATAAAAGAAGAAGATCCAGATTATTATTATATTGTACCTGGATTGATTTCCATGCTCCCAAGAAGCTGTTCTTTCCACCTCCTTAAGCTTTCATAATCCTTATCCATCTCAAGATATTCCTGATACTGCACTTAGGACCCATCTGAACGAACTCTTCATCCTCCTCAGTCGCATAAGATGAAGCTTCACGATCACTCGTGTGCTTTGCACCATGATCCGAGTCATCGTCACCGTCCGTAGGAACCTCGCGACCATCCTTTTTCTCATGGTCAGACCCTCCCATTGTCGCTGCTCTGTACTTTCAGCAACACCTTTTGACATATCGAAACGAGCAAATGTACGTTTGTTATTAGTAGTAATACGTACAATCTGGGGATGGTGAGGATCTCAAACAGGAGGCGTCGGAAGAGAAAGCAGTTGGCGGTGATGAGGGGATGCGTTGTTCTCATGCCCTGAACAAGAGGAAGAAGAAGGGCAATGAAAAGACCTATTTACCCCCACACATAACACCTTACTAACAGATTATAAACGGAAGGACTAATTCCGGAACAAATTCAATAGTCAGGTGTCTTTTCCGTCCAAATTAAAAGACAAGGACCAATTTTGGAAAATCAACATAGTCGGGGGACCATTGCCGGAATTAACTCAAAAATAATATTGCCTCCACTGAGGCTCGAACCCACCACCTGCACCACCTCCCGTATACAGGGAAGGGTTTGATGCCACTGAACTACAAGATCCTTGGCACTTTAAATTTTATTTAAATATATTGATTTTATTATTTTATATTTTAATATATAAACAAACTTATTTAAATTTAAAATTATTTAAATTGTATGAAGATGTCCTTTTAGTCTCTTACATTTATCAGCTTATCAAAAAGCTAATTTTTCCAAACACTTTTAAGCATAACAGCTAGCTTAACACCTCTTCAAATTTCAGTTTCGAGCTTATAGCTTTTCAGTTTTCAGCTACCTTTTCAGCTAGGTTTGCCAAACATAGCCATAGTGAATTAATTTGTTTCAACTAATTTCTTTTATAAGTATCAACGGAGTTATTGATCTAAGAGTATTAAAGATTAATTAACACTCGAATTATTAGAGTAACGATTTAAATGATAATGATTGCATGTATTTGGTGGTAAAACTTAGTATGTATATAGTTAAACATTTGACTTCTAGTTGTAGTAAATAGAAATGAAATGCTCATTTGTGTATAGGAAGTTTAATATGACTTCACACTACTCCATTTTCAAATACTAAGATCACAATACCCGTTACGTTGGACATTGATAGGGATATTGGGTGTGGTTTGTGACTTATTGGGCCGGGGTGAGAGGGATACAGGTAGGAACTTGAGGGAGGGTTGCCGGTGACGTCGCCTACGGGTGCGCTGCCTCGCCGCAGCCTGGCGCCCCCTCGCGCCACCTATCGCAGGTGCGACAAGATTGGGGGTTGCAAGGGGGCTGGTGCGGCGTGTGCGGGCGTGGTGAGGCTGGTGCGATGTGTGTGATGGTGTTGCAGTGTGGTGAGACGTGGACCACGTGGCAAGAGGTGATGGGGTGAGGCCGTGAAGTGTACGCGTGGACGGCTTAGGGAAAGAGGGAACTACTATAAATAGGGCGTCTGGCTTCTTATCAGGACATGATCCGAACACTAAAAGCACTATAACCTAGTGGTCCGTGGTTTTTGTTTTAAACCCACTTGCCTGGGTTCGATTCATGCCTTCAGCATAGTTGATCATTGGCCTATCGCTTGGACTTAGTCTTTGGTCCTTTTTCATATTGGGCTCAGGAACTCTCGTTATGTACCTCTATACCCAGTTTATGGTGGACCCGGTCCCAATAAAATCATTAGACACTTAGTAATTTGACACGCAACCTCGATGAACTTATTTCGTCTATATATATTGTATTGAATATTGATGGGTCAAGTCATGACATGCATAATTTGTGCTTCCCGTCATTTCAATTGAGCACTTTTTAATTAAGAGTATTCATTTAATAAACACAATTAGATACTAAACGCATTTAATAAATACTAAAGTAAACAATTAGATAGTGTTATGTTATTAGAGGAAAGTAGGGGGGAAATTTTAGGGAGTGTAGCATCACTCTAAACAAAATTCATTGCAAAAAACGATTATTCTAATTATGTCAAATCAATAGAGAGCCAATTGTTCACCATGATTTGCACACTCTAATTTTAGTTTGTCATGCCCATGGTTCGGTTCCGGAATCGGCCAAACCAAAACCGAACCTTGTATACCAGTTCCACAATCGGTTTCGGAACCGACGATTACGAATCGAATTAGATTTTTTAAAAAACATTTTTGTTTTGTAATTTTTTTTATTTTTAAAATTGTCCAAATTCAACAATTATTTTTCGTTTTCTTTTTTTTTTTTTAAAAATTTTTCATTCTAAAATGTTTTTAAAATAGCTATATGAAATATTCAAACTTCAAAGTTAAACTTTTTTTTTTAAATTGCTATAGTTGAACTTTAAAATGTTATTTAAAGTTTAAACTTTCAAATAATAAATAATAATTAAAATTTATATTAAAAAAAATCGTGTTTGGAACCAGATATTATGAGGTCTGGTTCTTAGCAGAAACTGTTTGTACGGTTCCGGTTCTGGTCCGATTCCAACAATGCACGGTTCAGTTTGAACTGAATCGTGATCATTCCTAATTTTAATTGGGTTGCTGAATCTAATCCAAATTTTCTAACCCCAATAATAAGCCTATCAAAATAAAATAAAATAATTGTCAAAAAACCAGTGTGTGTGTGTGTATGTATGTATGTATCTATATATATATATATGTATGTGTGTGTGTGTGTGAAGTTGCAACTACATTACATGTAAGGCCAATGCAAAAGCTACATAAAAAACACCTTCTTATCGATTCTTTTACAAAGCTGTTTGCCTGTTTCAACTTTCTTCCGTAACTTTTCTTTAAAATATATTCAATTCAAAAAAAAGAAAGAGAGAAGAAAAAAAAAAACAAATCAAGAAAAGAACAAATTAAAGACCCCTGACAGAAAGGCTGTGGCGTGGAGCTTTAACAGCCGTTTTACTTTTTTTTCCTAATAAAAGAACAAATTTAAAAACAACATAGTCGTGCACACTGTTCTATATTCACTTCCTAAATTTTAGTTTTTTTGCTTAAAATAAATTAGTTTTCTTTAAAAGAACACACAAACACAATATCCTGACAACAAATCTCTGATCTCACTCACTAATGGATGCACTTACATTTCCATTAAAATTATACTTAAATTGGAATCTTAAATTTCATAAAATAACTTAAATCTCAATTGACTCCAGATTGTGAGTTCGAAAGTGTTAGGAACCTTATGTAATAGGTTTTGATGATACCAAATGTAAATCAGAATCCCCTAAGTCTCGAAAGATAGGAATCAATGTAAGTTCGACAAGTAAACTAAGAGCGAAAATATAACCGGGTAACTTTGAGCTCAACTCGGAAATATTTAAGCTTAAGGTAAACTTATTGAACATTTTAGAAGTCTTCGTGTTGTAAGTTTATAGTCAGATCAGAAGAAGGCACGAGACAAGACTGGAGGGATAAGGGTCTGCGAGACATCAACTAAGTCTCGAGACATAGGCAGAGTTCGAGAGATGGGATCTCTCGAGACATCAATCCAGTTCGAGACATGGATTCGAAGCATCGATCATGCGAGACATCAAAGCAGGTCTCGATACTTCTCCATAAGGCTGAACGGAAATCAAAAGTAGCTTGGATTAATTTAATCTAAGTTTGGAGAAGAAGAATATCATGGAGATAAAGGAAGGAGCGTACAGAACGTTATGGATCTACCGGAAGTGGATGCCACGTCAGATTTGCACAACCAACGGATAAAAAGCGCACCAATCCAAGGCTGGTCTTATTCCCTAAATCAAGGATCATGGGAATATAAAAAGAGGAACTTTTGCCTAAAGGAGTAAGTGGAGTATGGACTCTAGAAAGTGGATTAAAGAATATTCACTACAAGACAAAAGGCACAAGTTGCAAGACCACCACTCCATGGAATATGCTGAAAATGCTCAAGTCCCATGATCAGCATGGGAGACAATTTCAAACGGAATAGTTTTCCCTCCAACGGAATTATTCCTATACTCTCATATATAAGGACGTGAAGACACAGAAGTTCGAGGTTCCAGTGTTCAAGCAAGTGAGAAGTGTCTAAACAAAACGTTCAAAGTGCAAGTGCTAAATCTGGAATATCATTCTTGATATTCAACACAGCGAGACAAACACATCTTAGTGTTTGAGAGAGAGTTACAAAGCTTAAACATATACACATCCAGAAGGTGACCGGAGCAGCTCTACATCGAATCTATTTCAACGATAGCTTGCGGTCAGATTGGAGATTGTTACATTAAACTGTGACAACCAAAGGTCCTTGCTTTGGATTAAGCAAGAAGAGGCGGAGTAACCTGGCAGCTGTCTAGTGAAGATCCTGAGGCTTGAGGCGGGCTTGGTGATCAAAGCTCAAGTGCTCGAGAGGTGGAGTAGCTGGAAAGCGGGGAGAAAAACCTGAGGAGAGGCGGAGTAACCTGGGAGTCGTCTGTGAAGATCCTGAGGCTTGAGGCGGGCTGGTGATCAAAGCTCAAGTGCTCGAGAGGTGGAGTAACAAGAGGCGGGGCGAAAAACCTGAGGCTTGAGGCGGGCTTGGTGATCAAAGCTCAAGCGCTCGATATTGTACTAAAAGGGAAGTTTAGTGCAATCCTTCTAGGAGTTTCTAGAAGAAGAGTGGACGTAGGCGGTTGGCCGAACCACTTAAAAATCTCTCTCTCGCATTTACTTTCTGTCTTTTATCTCTCGCTATCTAACTCTCGAACTGCACTACATATAATCACTTCTCGAACTAACTCAAACTCGTGCTGAAATTAAAAAAGGGGATAACATTTTCCGCTGCGCATAAAACTTTGTCTTCATCTGTGAGGTATCGAACCTAAACATCCTAAGTTCAATACACACGAGAGGTCGAAAGATTTGCAAAATCTTATACAAGTCTATTCACCCCCCCCCCCCTCTAGACTTGTACCCATCCCCTCCCCCCCCCCCCCTCTAGACTTGTACCCCATCCCCTTGGGACCAACAGAAAGTTCATACTTAAACTACTCAAACCGAATACAGGAAGAAACTATTACATAATATAAAGTTATTAAAAACAAAATAAAAAAATTCTGTAAATGAGTAATCCCTGTTTTGTGATCCTGATCGGTAAAGAACTAAATCAGCTAATTGACTGAAACTGGTAACTTTGTTGTTACAAGTTTATATATTTAGCTATCTTGGTCTGGGTTATCCTGGTCGGGGTTACCCGGAAATTGATGTTGACTATGTTGATTGTCATCATCTTCAGGGCCGCAGATCCAAAGGTCATCATCTAATCTCCTAAATTCACTCATCAGCCTTCCATAATTATCAATGATGGGGATTCCATATTTGACTGAGAAACAAACCTCACTCCCATCAGGCATTGATACCCACTGCCCCAACAAACTCTCTCTATCATCTTCTCCTCCTCCTCCTCCCCCACCGCCGCGGCCATTAGTGGTGGAATTATCTGAGCTCGGAACATCACCGACAACAACCTCGGATTCCTCTAACTCGGGTTTCTTGGACTCCTCGAACTCGTTTTTCTTGGATTGGTACACCTGCGATGCCTCCTCCGCGGTTTCGAACGGGCCCAGACGGTTTTTTCGGTTTGGGAGTTCGGAATAAAACTTTCCGGTCTTCTTGCTGACGCGAACCCCGACGGGGAGAATCGTCGCCGTTGTGTTACTCTTTGTTCCCTGTTTGGCTCTCGCGATTTCCTCGAATTCTTGCTTCTTGGAAACGTAGGCCCGCGACGCCTCCTCCTGAGAATCAAAAGTCCCCAGCCAAACGCGCCTCCGGACCAGAGGGTCTCTGATCTCCGCACACCACTTCCCCCATGGCCTCTTCCTAACCCCGGGACATTTCTTCTCCTGACCCGAACCCGAACCCGAACCGATTTCCCGACCCGGAACACTCCACGGGTTGTCCTTCTCCGGTCGGGTCAGCGGCGCTGCTACGGCGGCGGACTTGGGGATAAAAACTTCGCCGACCACTCCCTTCGCCCGCTTTTCCCGATCAGACTCGTCGGAGGATGATTCGGTGGCGTACGGGTCCGGGTCCGATACTCGAATAGTCACTTTTCTCAGACCTCGGGTCTCTCCTTCCACCATTTTCGTTTTTCTCTGCAAAAATCAAGATTTTAGGTTTGGGGGTGGGGGTGAATTATAGCGTTGCTTTTATAGGCAAATCGGAAAGGTTACGGCTCGGAAGCATCTGCCATGGTTTTGACGACGAGAGAATTTGCCCGGCGTACGACCGTTAAAAGTTAAGATAAATTTAGCGTAATCCAAATCAAATGTATCAAATGTATATTCGCACGTGAGTCGCACGAAATTAATTTGTTATAATTTATTTTAATTATATATACTAGTATTTTCGCACGTGCGTTGCACGGAATTAATTTGTTGTAATTTATTTTAAAAATATATATATAGAAAAAAATACCAAATAGAAATGAGATTGTAATTGATATCTTTTATTTTTTACTTTGTAACAAAGTTTCCCAATATGTGCATGGAAAGGTTAAAAAGTTATTTTAGTTAAAGTAATTTAAATAAATAAATTATATATATATATATATATATATATATATATATATTAAAAAATTCTAAATAAAAATAGATATGTCAAATTTAATTTATTCTATAAAATAGACATTTTTAATTTCATTTGTTTTATTTTTTGATTTGTAACTCAAAATTGTATAATTGAAATAAATAAATAAATTTGATTTAAATAAATAAATTAAGAAATATATAAAACTATATATAACCTACAAACACGCAATCGTATAATTGAATAACATTTAATTACGTACATTAACATAATATAGTCATATTTTTTTAATACTATAATATACATCATGTAGTAATTTGATTGTTGGATTTTTTTTTGAATATTATCATGAGAGAAATTTAATTACGTGCATTAACATAATATAGTAATATTTTTTTAATACTATAATATGCATCACATAGTAATTTGATTGTTGGAATTTTATTTTTTTTTGAATATTATCATCAGCGAAATTTAATTACGTACATTAACATAATATAGTAATATTTTTTTGAATACTATGATATACATAATATAGTAATTTGATTGTTGGAATTTTATTTTCATTTGAATATTATCATGAGAGGAATTTAATTACATACATTAGCATAATATAGTAATATTTTTTTAAGACTATAATATACATCACATAGTAATTTGATTGTTGGAATTTTATTTTGTTTTGAATATTATCATGAGAGGAGTTTAATTACGTACATTAACATAATATAGTAATATGTTTTTGGAATACTATAATATATATCATATAGTAATTTGATTGTTGGAATTTTTTTTTGAATATCATCATGATTCATGAGAGGAATTTAATTATAATATACATCACATAGTAATTTGATTGTTGGAATTTTATTTTCTTTTGAATATTATCATGAGGAATTTAATTACGTACATTAACACAATATAGTAATATTTTTTTGGAATACTATAATATACATCATATAGTAATTTGATTGTTGGATTTTTTATTTTTTTTTTTGAATATCATCATGAGAGGAATTTAATTATAATATACATGACATAGTAATTTGATTGTTGGAATTTTATTTTCTCTTGAATATTATCATGAGAGAAATTTAATTACGTATATTAACATAATATAGTAATATTTTTTTGGAATACTATAATATACATCATGTAGTAACTTGATTGTTGATTTTTTTTCAAATATCATCATGAGAGGAATTTAATTACGTACATTAATATAATATAGTAATATTTTTGGAATATTATAATATACATCATATAGTAATTTGAATAAAATATTTTATACCATTTATTTTAGCATCATTTTTTTAATATAAATAAAATATAATTAAAGTAATTATAATACTAAATAGTAAAATGATAGCATTCAAATTACTTTAATTGTATTCAAAAATTGACCAGCGGTGCACAGAATTAAGTAGTTTAATTATATAGATTATAGTTCACTTTGAATGCTATGGCGGTGCACGGAATTAACTACTTTAATTATATTAATTATAGTTCAATTTGAATGCTATCATTTTTTTGAATTTTTGTCAATTTTAGCCATAAATAAGAAATGATAAGGAAGGCTAGAATTTCTGATAAGAATTATTATATATTATTATGTTGACCGATTTCAAAATTTGTGGACTAAAATGAGCGGGAAAACTAGCACTTCTGTTTATATATATATATATATATATATATATAGATATAGATTCCAACTTTTGAAAACTTGAAAAATATTTTCCAAATTTGATATTGTTGTGTTCAATAATAATTTCAATATATCATTTTAGAAAGAAAAATCTCTAAAGCACCCTTTATATATGTAAACTTATTAGGTAGAGAGTACTTTGTATGGGGAAAGTTGTCCCCACTTTAGAAAAAAAAAACATAATTTTTACATATGTAAGCTAGCAACCAAAAGGCAAAATCTATATGCATATTTTTAATTGTATCATTTAATTAATATTATTGACAAATTTTGCCAATTTAAGGTACTAGAAATAACATGTAAATATTACAAATAATGTGCCTTAGGGAGAAAATAACACATATTATCAATCTTATGTGCTTAGCAACTTAGTATGAGTACAATTATTTACAAAGAAATCTACAAAATAATAGTACATGGTAATTGGTAAAAGCGATATTCAAGTTCCATTTCGATATGGGCTTCCTCATTTTAGCTTTTATTTAGACTACTCTAAGGGCCGGTGTGTTTGGTTTGTACATAAAAATCATAATCGAAATGGATATCCAATGTATGATAATTAATTAATAAATTTATTTTTACAATCACGTCATGTGATAAAACTGTTGATGACAAAATTTGAAGCACTAAAGTTTTTTAATTATAGTGAATTAATTTAGTCAAGGTTTTTTCCTCAAAAAAATTTAGTCAAGGTTTCGCTAATGACTTTGTGGTCTAGTAGCCACTTCCTCACAAATGAGAGGTCATAGATGCAGTATTAACTCTTTGTGTTTCAGTACAATGAGAAAGTTGTGAGGTTATGAGTTTGAGTCTCAATGGGGGATATATTGACTTTTTATACTACAGTACTTAGAGAAAGACTCTACTTTGAGAAAATAGTTATTAACATATACTAACTGTAACAAAGTCAATAGTATTTTTTAAAAAAAATTATGGGCACTAAATGTTCATAATTCAAATTCAAATTGTCACCTTATAAGATGGACCGGGTCCATAGCGTATAATTTGCCTGCCCATATTAAAATTGGAAAAGAAAAATTATTTGGAGAAAATAGTTGAAGTAAAGGTCAATACTTGTAACATAGATTCAGGTCCACCTTGCAAGGTAGACTCGTGTTCATTTACATACTGAATGTTCACAATTTGAATTGTAAGCATTCAGTTATGAACATTCAATATATAAATTATATATTTTAGACTCGAGTCCACCTTGCATCGACAAAATAATTTGCCTCGAGTAAAGGCCTGTCCCATTTTGAAAGGTAGAGAGATGGGTTAATCACTTAATGAGTTCACTATAAATTGCTTTGTTGTATCTATAGTTTATGCACTTTAAATTCTTACGTATCTTTATATTGCCTAACCATTTTCATACTTCCAAAACATTCCACGGTTCATTTTAAACTTCGATAAAGTTTCCTTAACTATTTAGTTACGATTTCAGCACAATCTTTTCATCTATTGTTGAGAGATTAACTCTCATAATCAACTAAGAAACTTCTTGATTTACAACAATATTCATTTTTAATTATTAGGTAATTGATTTATAAGAATTTTCCTATTAAAATTTGTTTCAAGTAATTTCTTTTATAAGTATCGACGAAGTTATTGATTTAAGGGTATTAAACATTAATTAACACTTGAATTGTTAGCGTAACGATTTAAATGATAATGATTGCATGTATTTGGTGGTAAAACTTACTATGTATACAGTTGAACATTTGACTTCTAATTGTAGTAAATAGAAATGAAATGCTCAGTTGTGTATAGGAAGTTTAATATGACTTCACACTACTCCATTTTCAAATACTAAGATCACAATACCCGTTACGTTGGACATTGATAGGGATATTGGGTGTGGGTTGTGACTTATTGGGCTCGTGTTATTGGGCCGGGGTGAGAGGGATACAGGTAGGAACTGGAGGGAGGGTTGCCGGTGACGTCTTCGACGGGTGCGCTGCCTCGCCGCAGCCTGGCGCCCCCTCGCGCCACCTATCGCAGGTGCGACGAGATGGGGAGTGCAAGGGGGCTGGTGCGATGTGTGTGATGGTGGTGCAGGGTGGGGAGACGTGGACCACGTGGCAAGAGGTGATGGGGTGAGGCCGTGAAGCGTACGCGTGGACGACTTAGGGAAAGAGGGAACTACTATAAATTGGGCGTCTGGCTTCTTATCAGGACATGATCCGAACACTAAAAGCACTATAACCTAGTGGTCCATGATTTTTGTTTTAAACCCACTTGCCTGGGTTCGATTTTTGCCTTCAGCATAGCTGATCATTGGCCTATCGCTTGGACCTTAGTCTTTGGTCCTTTTTCTTATTGAGGTCAGCAACTCTCGTTATGCACCTCTATACCCATTCTATGGTGGACCCGATCCCAATAAAATCATTAGACACTTAGTGATTTGACACGCAACCTCGATGAACTTATTTCGTCTATATATAATTATATATTATACTGAATATTGATGGGTCAAGTCATGACATGCATAATTTGTGCTTCCTATCATTTCAATTGAGCACTTTTAATTAAGAGTATTCATTTAATAAACACAGTTAGATACTAACACATTTAATAATTACTAAAGTAAAAAATTAGATAGTGTCATGTTATTAGAGGAAAGTAGGGGGGGAAATTTTAGGGAGTGTAGCATCACTCTAAACAAAATTCATTGAAAAAAACGATTGTCATACCCATGGTTCGGTTCCGGAATCGGCCAAACCAGAACCGAACCTTGTATACCAGTTTCACATTCAGTTTTGGAAACGACGATTACGGCTCGAATTAGATTTTTTTAAAAACATTTTTGTTTTGTAATTTTTTTTTTATTTTTAAACTTGTCCAAATTCAACAATTATTTTTCTTCTTTTTTTTTTTTTTGAAAATTTTTCATTCTAAAATGTTTTTAAAATAGCTATATGAAATATTTAAACTTCAAAGTTAAACTATATTCTTTAAAAATTGCAATAGTTGAACTTTAAAATGTTATTTAAAGTTTAAACTTTCAAATAATAAATAATAATTAAAATTTATATTTAAAAAAATCGCGTTTGGAAACGGATATTATGAGTTCTGGTTCTTAGCCGAAACTGTTTGTACGGTTCCAACAATGCACGGTTCAGTTCGAACTGAATCGTGATCATTCCTAATTTTAATTGGGTTGTTGAGTCTAATTCAAATTTTCTAACCCCAATAATAAGCCTATCAAAATAAAATAAAATAATTATCAAAAAACCTATATATATATATATATATATATATATATATATATATATATATATATATATATATATATATGTGAAGTTGCAACTACATTACATGTAAGGCCAATGCAAAAGCTACATAAAAAACACCTTCTTATCGATCCTTTTACAAAACTACTTGCCTATTTCAACTTTCTTCCATAACTTTTTTCTTTAAAAAATATATTCAATTCAAAAAAAAGAAAGAGAGAAGAAAAAAAAACACAAACAAATCAAGAAAAGAACAAATTAAAGACCCTGACAGAAAGTCGGTGGGATGGAACTTTAACTGTTTTACGTTTTTTCTTGATAAAAGAACCAATTTAGAAACAACATAGTCGTGCACACTGTTCTATATTCACTTCCTAAATTTTAGTTTCCTTCATTAAAAAAAATTAGCTTTCTTTAAAAGAACACACAACCACAATCTCACTAATGTATGCATTTACATTTCCATTAGATTTATACTTAAATTAGAATCTCAAATTTCATAAAATAACTTATCTAGTTAAATCGCAATTAACTCCAGATTGTGAGTTCGAAAGTTCATACTTAAACTACTCAAACCGAATACAGGAATAAACTATTACATAATATAAAATTATTAAAAACAAAATCAAAAAATTCTGTAAATGAGTAATCCCTGTTTTGTGATCCTGGATCGGTAAAGAACTAAATCAGCTAATTGACTGAAACTGGTAACTTTGTTGTTACAAGTTTATATATTTAGCTATCTTGGTCTGGGTTATCCTGGTCGGGGTTACCCGGAAATTGATGTTGACTAGGTTGATTGTCATCATCTTCAGGGCCGCAGATCCAAAGGTCATCATCTAAGCTCCTAAATTCACTCATCAGCCTTCCATAATTATCAATGATGGGGATTCCATATTTGACTGAGAAACAGACCTCACTCCCATCAGGCATTGATACCCACTGCCCCAACAAACTCTCTCTATCATCTTCTCCTCCTCCTCCTCCCCCACCGCCGCGGCCATTAGTGGTGGAATTATCTGAGCTCGGAACATCACCGACGACAACCTCGGATTCCTCGCATTGGGATACCTTGGATTCCTCGAACTCGGGTTTCTTGGACTCCTCGAACTCGTTTTTCTTGGATTGGTACACCTGCGATGCCTCCTCCGCGGTTTCGAATGGGCCCAGACGGTTTTTTCGGTTGCCGGCGGTTGGGTTTGGGAGTTCTGAGTAAAATTTTCCGGTTTTCTTGCTGACGCGGACCCCGACGGGGAGAATCGAAGCCGCCGTGTTACTCTTTGTTCCCTGTTTGGCTCTCGCGATTTCCTCGAATTCTTGCTTCTTGGAAACGTAGGCCCGCGACGCCTCCTCCTGAGAATCGAAAGTCCCCAGCCAAACGCGCCTGCGGACCAGAGGGTCTCTGATCTCCGCACACCACTTCCCCCATGGCCTCTTCCTAACCCCGGGACATTTCTTCTCCTGACCCGAACCCGAACCCGAACCGATTTCCCGACCCGGAACATTCCCCGGGTCGTCATTCTCCGGTCGGGTCAGCGGCGATGCTACGGCGGCGGACTTGGGGATAAAAACTTCGCCGACCACTCCCTTCGCCCGCTTTTCCCGATCAGACTCGTCGGAGGATGATTCGGTGGCGTACGGGTCCGGGTCCGATACTCGAATAGTCACTTTTCTCAGACCTCGGGTCTCTCCTTCCACCATTTTCACTTTTCTCTGCAAAATTCAAGATTTTAGGTTTGGGGGTGGGGTTGAATTATAGGGTTAATTTATAGACAAATCGGGAAGGTTAGGCTCGGAAGAACCTGCCATGGTTTTGACGACGACGAGAGAATTTGCCCGGCGTACGACCGTTAAAAGTTAAGATAAATTTAGCGTAATCCAAATCAAATGTGTATTCGCACGTGAGTCGCACGAAATTAATTTATTATAATTTATTTTAATTATATATACTAGTATTTTCGCACGTGCGTTGCACGGAATTAATTTGTTGTAATTTATTTTAAAAATATATATATATAAAAATACCAAATAGAAATGAGATTGTAATTGATATCTTTTATTTTTTACTTTGTAACAAAGTTTCCCAATATGTGCATGGAAAGGTTAAAAAGTTATTTCAGTTAAAGTAATTTAAATAAATAAATTATATATATATATATATATATATATATATATATATATATATATATATATATTTATATTTATATATATTCTATTAAAAAATTCTAAATAAAAATAGATATGTCAAATTTAATTTATTCTATAAAATAGACATTTTTAATTTCGTTTGTTTTTTTTTTGATTTGTAACTCAAAATTGTATAATTGAAATAAATAAATAAATTTGATTTAAATAAATAAATTAAGAAATATATAAATCTATATATAACCTACAAACATGTAATCGTATAATTGAATAGCATTTAATTACGTACATTAACTTAATATAGTCATATTTTTTTAATACTATAATATACATCATATAGTAATTTGATTGTTGGATTTTTTTTTTAATATTATCATGAGAGAAATTTAACTACGTGAATTAACATAATATAGTAATATTTTTTTTAATACTATAATATGTATCACATAGTAATTTGATTGTTGGAATTTTATTTTTTTTTAATATTATCATGAGCGAAATTTAATTACGCACATTAACATAATATAGTAATATTTTTTTGAATACTATGATATACATAATATAGTAATTTGATTGTTGGAATCTTATTTTCATTTGAATATTATCATGAGAGGAATTTAATTACATACATTAGCATAATATAGTAATACTTTTTTTAAGACTATAATATATATCACATAGTAATTTGATTGTTGGAATTTTATTTTGTTTTGAATATTATCATGAGAGGAGTTTAATTACGTACATTAACATAATATAGTAATATTTTTTTGGAATACTATAATATATATCATATAGTAATTTGATTGTTGGAATTTTTTTTTGAATATCATCATGATTCTTGAGAGGAATTTAATTATAATATACATCACATAGTAATTTGATTGTTGGAATTTTATTTTCTTTTGAATATTATCATGAGAGGAATTTAATTACGTACATTAACACAATATAGTAATATTTTTTTGGAATACTATAATATACATCATATAGTAATTTGATTGTTGGAATTTTTTTTTTGAATATCATCATGAGAGGAATTTAATTATAATGTACATGACATAGTAATTTGATTGTTGGAATTTTATTTTCTCTTGAATATTATCATGAGAGAAATTTAATTACGTATATTAACATAATATAGTAATATATTTTTTGGAATACTATAATATACATCATGTAGTAACTTGATTGTTGATTTTTTTTTTTAAATATCATCATGAGAGGAATTTAATTACGTACATTAATATAATATAGTAATATTTTTTGGAATATTATAATATACATCATATAGTAATTTGAATAAAATATTTCATACCATTTATTTTAGCATCATTTTTTAATATAAATAAAATATAATTAAAGTAATTAAAATACTAAATAGTAAAATGATAGCATTCAAATTACTTTAATTGTATTCAAAAATGACCGGCGGTGCACGGAATTAACTACTTTAATTATATTAATTATAGTTCAATTTGAATGCTATCATTTTTTGGAATATTTTGTCAATTTTAGCCATAAATAAAGAATGATAAGGAATGCTAGAATTTCTGATAAGAATTATTATATATTATTATGTTGACCGATTTCAAAAATTTTGGACTAAAATAAGCGGGAAAATTAACACTTCTGTTTTAATATATATATATATATATATATATATATATATATATATATATATATATATATATATATATATATATATATATATATATATATTTTTTTCAACTTTTGAAAACTTGAAAAATATTTTCCAAATTTGATATTGTTGTGTTCAATAATAATTTCAATATATCATTTTAGAAAGAAAAATCTCTAAAGCACCCTTTATATATGTAAACTTATTAGGTAGAGAGTACTTTGTATGGGGAAAGTTGTCCCCACTTTTTATAGAAAAAAAAAAAACATAATTTTTACATATGTAAGCTAGCAACCAAAAGGCAAAATCTATATGTATATTTTTAATTGTATCATTTAATTAATATTATTGACAAATTTTGCCAATTTAAGGTACTAGAAATAACGAACGCCAGTTTCAACGCACCGATCTTTCACGCACGCCGAGTTTTTCGTCGACGACACTCTCAGCTCCTGCCTTTGGCCGAGGAAAGGGGCGCCGGAGAGGGTGAGAGCCCCGTTGTGCCCGGACCCTGTCGCACCACGAGGCGTTGTCTACGAGTCGGGTTCGCACGGCCATAGCGCCGGCGACGCATCATTCAAATTTCTGCCCTATCAACTTTCGATGGTAGGAAGGAGAAGTCGTAACAAGGTTTCCGTAGGTGAACCTGCGAAAGGATCATTGTCGAAACATGCACAGCAGAACGACCAGAGAACGCGTTTGTTATGTAAATATTACAAATAATGTGCATTAGGGAGAAAATAACACATATAATCATGTGCGACTATCAGTATTATCAATCTTGTGTGCTTAGCAACTTAGTATGAGTACAATTATTTACAAAGAAATCTACAAAATAATAGTACATGGTAATTGGTAAAAGCCATATTCAAGTTCCATTTTGATATGGGCTTCCTCATTTTAGCTTTTATTTAGACTACTCTAAGGGCCAGTGTGTTTGGTTTGTACATAAAAATCATAATCGAAATGAATATCCAATGTATGATAATTAATTAATAAATTTATTTTTACAATCACGTCATGTGATAAAACTGTTGATGACAAAATTTGAAGCACTAAAGTTTTTTAATTATAGTGAATTAATTTAGTCAAGGTTTTTTCCTAAAAAAAAATTTAGTCAAGGTTTCGCTAATGACTTTGTGGTCTAGTAGCCACTTCCTCACAAATGAGAGGTCATAGATGCAGTATTAACTCTTTGTGTTTCAGTACAATGAGAAAGTTGTGAGGTTATAAGTTCGAGTCTAAATGGGGGGACATATTGACTTTTTATACTTCAGTACTTTGAGAAAGACTCTACTTTGAGAAAATAGTTATTAACATATACTAATTGTAACAAAGTCAATAGTATTTTTTAAAAAAAAAATTATGGGCACTGAATGTTCATAATTCAAATTCAAATTGTCACCTTATAAGATGGACCGGGTCCATAGCGTATAATTTGCCAACCCATATTAAAATTGGAAAAGAAAAATTATTTGGAGAAAATAGTTGAAGTAAAGGTCAATACTTGTAACATAGAATCAGGTCCACCTTGCAAGGTAGACCCGTGTTCATTTACATACTGAATGTTCACAATTTGAATTGTGAGCATTCAGTTGTGAATATTCAATATATAAATTAGAGTTAATTCCAGCAATGGTCCTCCGATTATGTTGATTTTCCAAAATTAGTCCCCGACTTTTAATTTGGACAATTAAGGTCCATTGACTTTCAAATTCTTTCCAATGTTGGTCCTTTCGTCAAATTTTGGTTAAGTTGATGTCAAATAAAGGAGTAAAATTGTCCGTTCACTTGTTTAGTGTATATTACTCGTATTTCTCCTGTCCTATACGTTGTATATATGAATATAATCTCAGTCGGAGTCTCAATCGAAGCCATATAATCTCAGTTGAAATCTCTTCGATTGAGATTATATTCATATATATAGCGTATGGGACAGGAGAAATACGAGTAATAATACACTATACAGGTGAACGGACAATTTTACCCCTTCATTTGATCTCAATTTAACCAAAATTTGACGAAAGGACCAACGTTGGAAAAAATTTGAAAGTCAAGAGACTTAAATTGTCCAAATTAAAAGTCGGGGACTAATTTTGAAAAATCAACATAGTCGGAGGACCATTGTTGGAATTAACTCTATAAATTATGATCATTCAGTATATAAATTATGTATTTTAGACTCGAGTTCACCTTGCATCCACAAAATAATTTGCCTCAAGTAAAGGCCCGACCCATTTTGAAAGGTACAGAGATGGGTTAATCACTTATTGAGTTCACTAAATTTCATTGGGCTGGACAGCCAACAATAAAATGGGAGGCCCATTAGTCTTATGTATTTGGTCTGGGCTTTATGGCAAGGTATCGCGTTTTTGCCCATGAATTTTGCACCCCTAGAGACGGCAAATTATACCATGCACCACGGTGCACATAGCAATGTGCACCACGTACCTAAACGACGTCGTTTTGAGCATTGTAAACTAATCATCCGTTTTTTTGGAAATCACGTTTCCCGTTTCACCCGGTCTCTGTATTTATGTTAATATTCTGTGTATTCCAGGCAATCATTCTGTGTATTCTAGGCAACCGTTCTGTGTATTCTAGGCAACCGTTATGTGTATTCATGTTAGTAACACATGTGATGTGTTTGTGCATTCGAATGTTTATGAGGATGAGTTCTGTGTATTTTGTGTATTCATGTTATTAACACAGGTTGTGATGTGTTTGTGCATTCGAATGTTAGGAGGATGAGTTCTGTGTATTTTGTGTCAATATTCTGTGTATGCTGGGCAAACATTATGTGTATTCTAGGCAAACGTTCTGTGTATTCAATATAATGATTATGTGTATTATAGATAATGAATTCCATGGAGTCATTCGCGTCAACTAACATATGTGTATTTTGTGTCAATATTCTGTGTATTCTGGGCAAACATTCTGTGTATTCTAGGCAAACGTTCTGTGTATTATAGATAATGAATTCTCTGAAGTCATTCGCGTCCGCGTTCACTAACACCAAAACGACGTCATTTTACGTACGTGGTGCACATTGCTATGTGCACCGTGGTGTAGGGTATAACGATTGCATAGAGACGATACGAATGAGTTAAAAAGTGATTAGTGAAATCTGATGAGAAATATCATCACAAATGATTTAAAAAACACAACACATAATTAAAAACGAAATATTACGATATACTTGGATATTATTTTACAAAATGAATAATAAGTAATTAGATGCTTTGCTCAAAAAAAAAAAAGTAATTAGATGCTGATCTGACCATCCCCTTGTTAATTGGTCAAGCTAATCTCCTAAAATACATATATTTTCCAATACTTAAAGACAATTTGCTAGTTTTTGAAACACAAGGCATGCAATGCTACAAGTGTGCCCTCCTCCTATATACACATACAAACAAAACAGATTGTCAAACATAACGAAGTCGACAGCGACGTCGTACCAATAAACATAAAGTCAGCCTAAAATCGTCGCAGTATTATTAATTAATTAAATTAATTGCATTGCTTAATTAATTAACGTCGTTATCAACGTAGCCGACCCTTTGATATTTTTGTTCTCAAGGCATCGTTTGACTTGCACAATGCACATGATTTTCTTTTCCTTTTCTGGGAAAACACAAAAAACTGGAATCATGTGGAATATGATTATGTTGGCTTGAAATGATAATATGTTCTGCTTTGGGACCATTTTCTCACTAACTGTATTATATTGGTGATTTGTGGTTGAAGTAGCAAGATTTTGATTCTCCTTAAACAATTTTTTTTAAATTATTGTCCTGTCCCGGTAGAGCATTTGGGAGGATGTAAAACATGGTCAGCTGAATACAGAGACTAGATTTTTACTTGTTGCGCACAAGGAACCCCCCACTCTCACTTTAAGAGACTCTCACACTGTCCCTGTTGAGACTATATGGAATTATTCCTCGTATTAAGTCTCTACAATTGTGCATGTACAAGACCTTCAAAAGCTATAGTAAAATTTGATTTGTCATCATTCAAAAATGCTTTGATTGTTTACCTCAATGGTTTTCATGTCAAAATTCTATTGTATGTCCATTTTATTTAATTTTCTACTATTTATTCACATATGACTTTCATGTTGAGTCATCCTTAATAACACCAATCACACACACTGCGCGCGCGCACACACATATATATATATATATATACATATATGTATATATATATATATAAAAAGATGTGCCATATATCTTAATTTGAAATCATATGTTGTACTGTCTCTCCAAAAAGTAATAAAATGTTCAAATTGGTATGGTTCTAAACTAGAAATATGACATACACATTCTAACTTTTTTTTGTTAAAGATTTGATCAAATGAATTAAATGTGACAAAAATGAAAATCAAACACCACATGTGACAAAAATTATATTTAAGGATAAATGTGAAAATCGAACACCTAATAAGCTAAGAACAAATGTGAAATGAATTCTAATTTTCTAATAAGTATGAAAGTTGTAAATAAAATAACAAGTGTTCAAAAGGTTTTGATATATAGAATTAGACAATAGTTTAATTTGACTTTATGTATAATCATAACACGTTAAAATGTCTTATTAAATGTCAAAGAATAAAATATTTCTACCGCTAATTTATTACTAATTCGCCTCATAGTGTTCCCAAAGTACTTTATAGGATTATTTGAATTTTGGTTATGTTGCATATAGCAAATTTAGTATGTAGGTGACGTGGGTGCATGCATGTGAATATGAGTATATGACTTTGTTATCTACAATGAATGGTTTAGTGAGTCAAAGAAATAATAAATGATAAAATAATAAGACCGCTACTGCGGTAAGACCGAGGTGAACTTTCAATATTGAACATGGGTAATATTTTTAACTAAAATGTGTAATGTTTTTAACTAAAATATTTTTTTTTTTTTAAGAAATACATAAAAAAAAATATTATAATTTTAAACCAAAATTATTCAAGTTTGAAACCATCAAAGATCTATAATTTCTGATAAGAGCAATTCGAATTGAATTCTTTTTTTTTTTTTTTATAAAAGGTATTTAATCCTGTTTTATTTAGACAATCATAATTTGGTTCTTGCTCGTACTTGTATATTAATAGGGTATGTTTGGATGGAAATTAGAAAAAAATGACTTTAATGTTTGGTTGTATTTTGAATTAATTGTCTTGGTATATTTAGTTCATTTTCTGAAAAATGAGTAGAATTGTATAATTAAACATTTTAATTATTTTATTTAGAATATAAAAATAAGTGTAATAATATTAAAAATAATATTATTTATTAGAATTTTAAAAAAAAAAATCCAAACAAACAAACTCTCCGCCGGAAACCAGACTTATGATTTCTGCCTGAGTGTTGTCCATGGGTGTGTTCAATGGTGTTGTGGTTCTATGGAAGTCTCCGTGGCCCGTGGGTGTTGCTCATTGTGGTGTGGTGCTGTGGTTAATGACTTCTACCAAATTTTGACGGAAATCATTTTCCTCCAAAATAAGCATATTTTTCCAAGTTAATGAAAATTGATTCCTTTGACTTGATTTTTAAGGACATTCAAATACTGAGAACTCGAAAAATAATTTACAGAAATTGTCTCTCGAACAAAAATAATCGTACATGTGTATGTGTAGTCATGTCAACAAAATCTATGTTCTAATTCATGCCTTCAATCATACTTCATGACCTCAAGAAATAATTTTATATATATGGGAATTAAGAACTGAATTTTTTTAAACTTAAAATCATAAATTAATATCGCTAAATTATAAATTTTTAACTAAAAAAAATATTATTCAAGCAAAAATTGTGAAAAATGGTAGAGTATCTATATTTCTATATTTCAATAAATGCATGCCCTATTGTCAACGTTTGCAAGTCAATAAGGCATCAAATATCACAAATAAATTAGGATGGAATTAAAATAATGTAAGAAAGTACTATTGGATACTAATACTAATTATTATATGGACAAGTGCCAACTGCAACTATTTAGAAATTCAATTTATTTAATAATGTTCTCCAAACTCTGTACGATTTGTTCATTTATTTGAATTTTGTCACGTTGTATAGACCAAACATATTATTAACTAATGTTATTGCATGCATGCGTATGTACGAGCTTTGGTTGCCTATTGTGTACGTTTTAGTCTAGAAAATATAATTAAATTGCTTTATATATTCATTTGTCACTTATAATAATTATTACAACTTTTTTTATTGTTTAAAAAAAATAAATAAATTTATATCATTATAAGTGGGATCTCCATTACTCCATTAGCCCAACCAACAATAATAAATAAGATATATATGTGTGTTAGTTTGTGAATTGGTACACTTTGTGCAGCAGGATCAGCTAAGAGAGTGTTAGTGTAAATCAAACTCGTGATTTTTTTAGTATAAATTAGAATTATGCTTTACCGATTCAGCACTCCTTTTTGGACCCCTTAAGTATTACTCCGGTATTTTTGATAATTTGGTCGACGATTTTCATTTCTTTATTGCATTTGATCATTCCGACCCAAAAGTTTTTTTTTTTTTTTAAAACAAAATCATATTGCGTCACATTTGTTTATAGTTCTAGACCAAACTTTTTGTTCCCAAATGCGTTAAAGTTTTCGGTCGGTATGATTTTGAACTAAAAATTAGAAATGTGACATATTCTAGTTGTTTTCTACTAAAATTTTATTTAAAGAGTACATGTGTCCCACCACCCACCCCCAAAAACGTGATACCAAATATGGAAAAAAAAAATACAAATAATTATGAATTTATGTGATATATATTACACTTTAATTTAATATTTAATAAATAAAAACAAGATTTATTGAACTTTTATAATGATAATGGGAACACATAAACTACCTCTCCCAAGCAACATTAAAGACATGGGGTCTCTAGTAGGACCAAACTCCTAAGGTGCAAAACACATAAATATGATTTTTCTTATTTTAATTGGATAAACATCATATAACAACCTCATGTTATGGAAGCTAATAAAGATAAACATTCCCCACCAACAAATGCTATCAAAAGGGCAAAAGGATTTCATCAATTGATGTGTGGTAGGATTGTGACACAATTATTCTATATGAACTGTGGATTTAGTCTCAAATTTTTTCATCATTTGTGATAGTTGTACATGAGACAACATTATTTTTGGTACATACTAGAGGTAACATTATGGTACAGATCATAGATGGCAAATAGATTGTGGAATAATTCTTGTGTATATGTCTATTCAAATTACTTATGAGTTATGTTGGACATGTTTAAACGAGCTGAATTGTGAATTCCTTGAACAAGTAAATTTATTTTAATTATTATAAAAATTATACACAGTAACATATTATATTCTTTTTTTTTTTTGAAAGTAACATATTATATTCTACTCCATAAAATACAAATCAAGATTTACGCACCTTAAGTTTTAAACTTAAGCACTTCTATAAACTTATAAACTTATAAACTTAAACACATTAACCTTTGAACCTACACAAAACTACCATAATGTCATCGCCTATTTTTCTTCATTCTGGACTATTGATTGATCTCGTGTGTGCGTATATATCTCTTTAACTAATACTGAATTAAATATCACAAAAATTAATTATAAATAATATTAGGAAAGTATTATTGTACAAATAAATCATTTAATTATATCCTTAGGGTGGGACCTAGGTTTTAAATTTGAATTATCTAGATATACAATAACAAATATGAAGAAAAAAATCCAAAAAGAATTTATGTACCAAAATAAATGTTATATATATATATATATATATATATATATATATATATATATATATATATATATATATATATATATATATATAAAGTTTCTCTCAACTTCCGTTAAATTATTCCTAAGCCCTTAAAATTTTTACCCAGTGTAAGATGAGGTAAATCTCGAGTCGTCAATCTGCAAATGCTAATTGTACAAGTGGGTTCACATAAAAACCATATAAATCTAAATTATGCAAACACACACTCCTATTACACTATAGTACTAAAAGTATAGATTCAATGGATCCATAATAGACAACAAAATAAGGCTACCAAACACCAACCAAAACATATGCCACTTGTATCTACAGTCTCAATCTCAATCATGCCCCAAACCTTGAAATTAAAGCAAAGTTTTGTCTGTGGATAATCTCAGTCTCAACATCACATCAAAATCCACACACTTTGACATTTCAAAACCAAAACATAATTGATAATAAAAAAACATTACATAGTTCATCATATCATTCATAGGATTTCATAAGAAGTTTGAAACTATTAAGAAAGATAAAGAGACAAGGGATCAAACATCATCTTCCAAAACTCCACTTACAAAAGCAAAGGCTAAGTAGAGCAAAGAAGGAGGTTTAAGCCCCTTGGACGGCTCTAATAGCTCGAGAAAACCCAATGGACTAACAAGTTCTTTCGACCAAAATGATCCCGACACAAAATTCCCTACTCGACGAGAAAATAAATACTGCTATTAACTAAACAAAACCATGCTTGAGGGCGATATTAGCTCGCCCACAAGGATAAACAAAACTCTGTAACAGAACGGTATTTTAAGTAAAACTCCTATTAGCTGCAAAACTTATGGGCACGCAATGTTGAGGGGGGTGGTTCCGGGCACGAGGGGAGCTTCATCGATCCATTGTTCGTTGCAGTCATCAAAATTGAAGTCGAAATCAAAATCGGGCAAGGTAGTGGGGATCTGCTCATCAATCCCACAGAATGGGAGATCAAAATCGTCAAAGTCACCGAGACCAAAATCGTCAAAACCTGCAAATTCATCACTAGCAAATGCAACATCCAGCTGCCTAGCAAGGTCCATATCGTCGGCCATTTGAGCCAAGGGGAGAGTTCCATCCATCTCGAGCAGATCAGGCACTTTATCATCCATTTCAAACAGTTGACTCGCTAAGATTTCATCCTCAATAGTCCCCGGGAGCTCAGGCATCTTCTTCTCAACGGAATCCTCGTCCGTCTTCTCGTTATCACACTTCACATTAGCAACAGCGGAAGTGAAAGATTCCAATTCAAGAACCGAGGAAGGCGAGGTGTGTGACACCAAGCTTCCCACGGAATCCTCAGAGGCGCAAACAACCGCCTTGCCCTTACACAGAGGATCTGAAGCCACGACAGAACCAGACCGATTGATATCATGATTATCGACCACATAAACATCAGAGCCCTTATCAGAATTAATCCCATTCTTCGCCATAGCCTCCTCAAACTCGAGGCGTTTCAGTTCATAAGCTCTCGAAGCCTCTTCAGCAGTACCAAAGGTACCGAGCCACACTCTCTTCCCCTGGAAAGGATCGCGAATTTCAGCAGCCCATTTCCCCCATTTTCGCTGGCGAACTCCCCTCAGCTTCGAGGGGTTAGACGGGCGGGATTGGCCCGGGGTTTTAGCCAAAACCCTCTTCTTCTTAAGGTTGTTTCTTTTCGCCTCATTGTTGCTATCTTGAGAGGAAGATCCCTCAATTTCAAGCCCCTTAACTCCATTCTTGAAAGAATCAGGCATGGGACACAGAATTTCCCGGACAAACATCCTAGGTTTCTTCACATCCAACCGTTCATCGTCCGATGAATCAGTAGCATCCGGGTCCTCGCAAACAATCCGGATTCTCCTCATGGGCTTTCCGGGCTCAGCTCTGGGTTTCATTGCTCGGCCGGCGGTTGGATGATTTGTTAACAACATCTTATAACTCTCAGATCACAACGAAACCCCCCAACAAAATCTCCCCGGAAAGCTCTGGTTCAAGAATAAATCTAAAAGGCCAAAAATATGATCGGAAAAAGGTCAAAAGTAAAAAAAATCAGCCGGAAAACCGCTCGGAAAATCAAGAAATTGCTAAGGACGTATCGGGAAAGTATGTAAGAATCGCTTTATGTGGAATCCCCCAAAACACTCTACTCCAGAACAAGTCCTGCAAAATCCACACAAACCCATCACAGATCAGTCCCAAAAAACATCATAAATCGCCCCAAAAAAACCAAACAAACAAAACCCCTAAAACCACTAGGGTTTAAGGATGAAGACGCATACCTTTTGGGCCTCAAACGCATCGAAACGGACGGGAAAACAACGGCGACTCTCTGCTGAACTGAACAGCAGAGGAAAAATCTTTGCATACAGAGATTGAGCAAAACAGAAGAAACAGCAAGCCAGAGCTTCAACAAAAAAGCCCCAAACACAGAACCCAATCCAGACCTTGCCGACATAAAATCTCTTCAACCACAAATCCTTCCACTCCTCACTCTCTCTCTCTCTCTCAAGAGCCCTTCTCGAATCCGGAAAAGTTCACAAAAGAGAAAAAATCGGATCAGATACTCTGATTTATAGATAAAAAACAATCTATCAAGAACCCGAGCGAAAACCCAGAACAGAAAACACAAAGGATTAGAAACCTATGGCCGAGATTTCCCCTCTAAAACATGACAAAATTCCCAGAAAACAAAGAACACCTGTGTCGATATACGTATGCTATATATGCAAAATCCCTAGGGGTTTAAGCTAGAGTGGTTATTCTTATGGGGGAAATTTCGCAAATAAACAAAGACTTTACCAGTGCTAATAAAAAAAACGCAATCTTTTTCTTCTATTCTTGAAAAAGACGCAAATCTCAATGAAAACACATTACCTATGAGAGACAATAATATAAAAATCGAAGATTTTTTTTTCCTGAGATTAAAACAA
Organism: Ipomoea trifida; assembly: GCA_003576665.1. NCBI lineage: Eukaryota > Viridiplantae > Streptophyta > Magnoliopsida > Solanales > Convolvulaceae > Ipomoea > Ipomoea trifida. The sequence goes on from CP025657.1 coordinate 1,439,748, forward strand.
TTTTTTATATAAGTATATGCGTATGTATCAATGTATATGTGTGTGTACCTTTCCTCTGAGCCCTTTCTCTCTCTAAATGTCCTTTTCCCCTTCCCCTCACTCACTGCCCCTTCTGATACTGCTGCGTGCTGCCCTTCTCTTTTCCCAACCGGTCAAAAGAGAGAAAACGGTAGCGTATATATATATAACTATAATGGTACAAGGAGTGTGTATGTATATGCGGGATATATATATACATAGATACATGCAGATACGGTTACGATTTCCTTCTTTTTTGACCCTCTAACATATAAAATTTGACCAAATTTAGTAATTTAATAATTAATTCCTTAAAATGCATATTTCTTTATTTCCAATATAGAAAATTACAAATTACACAGTCTGTAATGGAAAAATATTATACACTCCAACGATTATCGTCACCTTATGTGGCAAATAGTGGTGGATTCAGATTCGGATTGACTTTTGCGGGGTGTAAAACGTTACTCTTTTTAATAATCGAGATCCAAATTTGGTTAACTTTTAAATTAATAAACAAAAGTAAAATGAAAAGCCATATATATATAAATTATTTCTTTAAGATGCATGTTTTTTTAATTCTAATATAGAAAATTACAAATAACGCGTTTTCAATAGAAAAATATTATGCACCACTACAGTTATCAATCTGATATAGAAAATAGTGATTGACTTTAGTAAAGGTGTACAGCGTTACTCCGCTTAATAATCAAGATCAAATTTGGTTAATTTGTAAATTAATAAACAAATATGTAAATAAAATGAGAAGTCATATATGTATATATGTAAATATGTGTATATATATGGTGTACTTTTGGTATGACAATAAATGTGTTTGGATTAGTATGGTATGAGATGAGCTGGCAACCATACATGTGGTATGACCATACCATCCTCATACATGCATACCATGCTGGGCAAAGATTCCTAAACCAAAGCAGAATCACCATTTCCCATTGTATTTCACGCGCGAGGAAACCGCAATAGAGACGGCTAAAATGGAGAGTGGATACCACGCGAGTAGTTGGAGAGTGGTACTAGAAGTCCAATGTTACTGTTTTACTAGGAAGAATAGTCATGCCATGATTCTCCTATAAAGGAGGACAGCTAATTTTGTTTGGACAAGATTAGGGTTGGTTGTTGACTAAAATTGCGGATCTGCCACTGATATTCATTGTTCCCCAATATAAAGTCAGTCTTGAACCTGTCAAGGATTCATTATATTATATTTTAATTATTTACAAAATTTAATAGGTAAAAATAAAAATAAAAAAATTACATAATATGATTTTGTATATATATATTACAAAAAAACCTAATTTTTACCCAAATTTCTAGATTGAATTTATTGTATATTAGTCTGAGTATGATATGAGTTTAAAGAAGTCTCATACAATTAGAGCTTGTTAGAGACACCTCGTTGTCTAACAAAAAATAAATGAATAAATTTTAAGTAATTTAAAATAATTAAAATTTATTTTTAAAAATTTTGTAATTCCTATTAATGTTGACTACTTGGCCACCAAGTAACTGCACTGAAAATGGTAGTATAATAAATATTTATTATTGTTTTTTGATAGAATTTCTTTATCATTTGATCTAATCTTTTAATTTTTAAAATTTAAAAAATAAATATATGATCAAAAAATTTAAATTTATTTTTATGGATTGGTAATGTTAAGCATGTGTTCCATTAAGTTAACAAGTAAAAGCTCATATATATTTAAAATAAAATGGACAGGACTAAAACAAATAACTAAACTGTAACAACCTATTAAAATACTCATTTGTAATCAATATTTCATAACATATTTTAGAATAAAAAATAATTAAATACAAATTGTCGCTAAATATTCATTTAATTGTATAAGTTTGCATAATAACTATATAAGTTAATTCCAATTACACCAGTATATATTTTTTTTACCCCATTTAACAACTAACTTGTATATAAAAATGAATAAATAAATATAATGTGATAACCCAACCAAGTGAATTGATCAATTGTTAGTTTAATAATCACAAAAATCTAAATTTAACTTTCAACGGAAATAGTCTATTGGCTTTATTAATTGGTTTGAACTGTTGGGTTACTTATTGCATACCTTGGCCAGATTCCCTTGTCACCCAAAAACTATATAAATAAACAAAAATATAAGTTGCAATTAATATTTTAATAGATTCAAGCATAATATTTTGGGGCTGTATCATTTAAAAAGGAGTTGCAATAAAATTTACAACCTTAAACTATTAAATTGTCAAAAATATAAATGCATTTTTTTATTATTATTATTGACTCTGTTACATACTAAACGAAAATTTTTTATTAACTCATACAAGTCATCAAAATTTTAAATATTTTGATTTTAATTATTACGTTGTACTATTATTGTTTTTTTTTCTTTTATAACAATAATAATAACTGATGGATACCTCAAGTAGGGTACCCATTCTGGACCGTCCTTGGTATACGGAGTCCATTGACCGACTGCCTTTAACAGTGGATGGGCCGGGACGGTTGCCCACCGACCCACCTGACGTGGGAAATTTTGAGGGTGAGATTCCTGAGGATCTTTTTCAATTTGGCGGGATACTTTCCTATTCCATATTTGGCTGTATTTATGACAATTTTGATAGTTTAAGTAACGATCCTAAAATCAAATTTGTTAAGATTTTGTTGCTTTCCTTCTAGAGGTTAATTATTTTACTATAAATATCCATGAGTCACATTGTAAAGGGTTCAGATTTTAATATAATAGCAATTACTCTATCTCATTACTACCAACATTTTTACTCTATTATTTCCTTTGTTTTACAGTTGTGTTGGCCCGCTGTCTAGCTACCTCGTGACCATAAAACCAACAATAATAATAATAATAGAGCACCAGAAAAATTGTATTAATATTCATGTCAAATTATGAAGTGGGTTGCTAAATTCCGTTATAAATACATTCATTAGCTCATTTTCCACTAAATTTTAGTACATTTTCTATATTTTGCTCCATGATTATAATGGAGTTTTCGTCCCATTGTAAAAATACAAAACTGTCACAAATTACAGTACAAATTTATTATGGAATACATTTGATCGTAACGTTTTTGTTGTAAATCGTAATTTTGTAGTAGTGGAACTAATGCATACACAATTATAGTAATAGGGTCAACTTCCATATATGTATATTCATTTGGGTATATTTTATTCCCTACTTTTTGACCAAGATATTGTTTTATTAATTTATTAACAATAACAAACATCCTTTCATTACATGCCATTTTTAGTTAATTAATTAGTATTTTTTACTATAAGAATTGCAACCAAATTTTGCTTCAAATATACTCAAAAGATACACTGCATAATTAATTCAAGTACCTATATAGACCAACTAACACTAAAGAATTTGTGTGAATCATTCTGCCGTAAAAGGCATGGAATTAATGCTGGAGAATAAGAGATATAACTTTTATTTTGAGTTGTCATCCCTCTATATATATATATATCTATATATATATATATATATATATATATATATATATATATATATATATATATATATATATTGTGACACTATCATACATTTGCCACATCATTATCACTATGTCAACTACCCGTGGCACATAAACGGCAGTGTGAAAGCAATCTTGAGATCTCCTTGTTCGCAATATGCAAATGTTTAGTCTCTGTGTTCAGTTGAGTTATTATGGTTTATATTTGATATTAAGATCAATTATAACGAAACATCTAAAAATATATTTTTAAAAAATCAAAGGAAAAGTATCAAAATCTAACTTTTTTCCTTATAATCTTGTAGTTTTCCTTATATATTTAATTATTTATATATTCATTTTAAATAATAAATTACTAGTATATCCAATATACTAGAATATATACTATTTTATTAATTTTCTATACTTTTTTCAATATTAATATTACTTGTATAGAAACTTTTAACATATAGAACTTCAAAAAAAAAAAAAAAAAAAAACTGTTATAACGCTAAAGTGTTCCTAATATATTTTTAACTAAATATAAATACAGAGTATTTCTTAATTAAAATATAAAGTATTTCCAACAAATATTTTATAACTAAATATATGGGTAATTCTTAAAATATATAAGTCTATTTTCAGAGTAAAATATTTTATAAAACAATTGTAATCATTCCTAAAGCATAATTATGGAATGCTTATATATTTTCTTAAAAGTTATTTATGAAAAATTAATAGGTTATTCGGTGCCAAGGGCCTTGTGGTCCAGTGGCATCAAACCCTTCCCTGTATATGGGAGGTGGTGGGTTCAAACCTCAGTGGAGGCGTTGCTGTCTCTTTGTTCTTCAGTAGGTTGAGAAAGTAGTTTATGAACAGATACTACACTATAATAGAGTCAGTAGCATTCAAAAAAAAAAAAAAAGGTTATTCGGTATAATTTAATGTTTATTTTATTTTAGAAGTTTTTTCCTAAATCGATGTGAATATTGTATAATACAATTATAAAAATTGATATTATAGTAAAATGGATAAATATATAATTCATTATTTTAAGTGACTTTAGCTTGACGTTTTTTGTTGGTAAAAATAAAAAGTGTGTTCAATCTCAACTATAAATATGAATATAACCTATCTTCCGAAAACAAAACATGGTGGCGGATTGTCTCGCTAACATGTGGGCCTTTCAGGATGTTGATTGGAGGGTTTTTGAGCTCCCTATGCCTGGCTTGGAGGCAACCATTGCGGACGACATGTTGGGTGTGACCACGCCTAGGCGTGTGCTCACTAGTAGGCGTTTTGCCGAGGTCTCTCTCCTCCGTTTTGATACAAAAAAAAAATAAAATGAAGTATATATTATGTACTCACGAAATAACATTTTAGACACTTATTACATTTATAAAAAAAAAAATTAACAATTGCCTACAAATCACACGTGGAAAATAAACTGTACTATGACTCAATTAAAAGTGTTCATAAAAATAAAACTTATAACATTCGAGTATAAAAATTATGGTCTAGTCATCTTATTACCTCTTTTGAGACAAGTATCATTATTTGTATTCCAACGTATCATTACCTCGTATAACTTTGTAAAGTTGATCCGTTGGCATACTGTAATTATGGATGCTTTGAAAAAAAGTCAAAAATAATAATAACGCTGATTTGTGTATTTTGCGCACATTTATTTGAATACAAAAAAAAATTGAAGCGTTAGCTTTGTTGTTGGATATACGTTTGACGAAGATTTAATTAATTTCATGGTCTTGGATACGTTGGCGATGGGTTGCATTTATATCCCTTTTTTTGGTAAATTTACCGGTCTTTCTCCGTCCGTTTAACGGTCCAAGAGGCACGGAAGCTGAACCGAGGAGAATCGTCACAATGTGGAATCGAACCCAGGTTGAGACCCCATTGGGTTGGTTGCATTTATATTTTATTTTACTTTGTTTTACACTAGGCTCTACGCCCCTGCTCGATAGAGCATCTCAGAAGATATAAATTATGATAACTCAGCTAAACATATAAGCTATACTTTCGCTTACTGTGTACAAGAAGCCCACTCACTTTGACAGGTTGATTTCACACTGCCGCTAGTAAAACTTTATCCCTAACCTTTATTTCCAAACTTTACCTCTGTGACCAACGGAAGGTGACGGCGTGATCAACTTTTTGTGAATATGATTCAATTTTAGAGATATTATGAACATGGTTGCAGTAGACGTTATATATATCTTACTTTTTTTATTTATATAAATAAATAAAATTAAATGTATATAAATATAGTAAAAATTTAACAGGCTGACTCGCCTGAGTTAACTCGACTAACTCTGCCGAGTTGAACGAGTTAATTCGATCGAGTCGGTCACCTACTCGACTGAGTCATCCGAATTAAGCGCTAGGCAGCCGAAGAGCAGAGGGTGATATATTTGGAAGCAAAAAGGTGTGAGCAAAATTAAAGAGGGTGGCACGTGATAGTGTATGCTCCGATTCTGGCAAATCTTCCAAACTCTTTTAACGGTCCAAATCCACTCCCCTCCCCTCCCCCCTTCGTACCCAAACGCCAACTGTTCCGTACCCTATTTAACTACACTACCACCTATCCCACTTAAAGACGTTAGTTGGACTGAATATCACCTTTTTTCTTTTAACTTTTTAATTACCTCTCCATAATAATTAAATAATACTCATATGTTGTATAATGTTGGCCAGTAAATTTCACTATTTGATAATATTAGCTGAGGATAGAAAAGTATTTGATAAATTAACTAATATCTGATTACATACAATACGACTTTTATCAAAATATTGATCGACTTTGAAACATATTATGGCTAAATAATAAATTATTATTTTTCGTGTTCAGTCTCGTATCGTGTTACCAAACAATGCAAAAAATTATCATGATAATATTTCAGTATTTAATCAATTTATTATTATATTATTATATTACTCTGTATATTATTATATATACAAAATGTTGAACAAAACTTTAGAATCCTGTAAGATTGATCAAACTTTATTGAAACACATGGGAATTTGATGTGCGTTAGAAAATTGTACTTTCAATAAATTTTGTGTTTATTTTTCATTAATTAACATGCATGAGTTGTTATGCACTTATGCTTACATGAATACATTAAATACTTACATTAAAAGATTGTTTGTACTAAATTACATGTTTTCAAACAGAGCATTGTCGGTTCAGTATCTATTATTATTATTATTTTTTGTTACTTCACTTTTAATTTTGACGTAACAGTATTGTTGTCCCGTATAAAATCAAAACAGTCTCAAGATTACAAAATAATGTGAAAATTTGTTATAAAAATAATGTAATTTTTGTTAAGCAAATCAAATATTGAATTATGATTTATGAACTTTGATGAACCGATGGAGTTTTATCTTTCGCCTTTATTTTTTCTATTTAATATACAAAAAGTGACTTATGGAAAATGAATCATTTTTCAAAAAATATTTTCTTTTTCAATGTTTGGTTGTATATTATGCAAAAAAAGTCTTGATTTGTTCATTTTATTTTTTGAAAAATGAGTACAATTGTATAATTAAATAGGGATTTTTGCGGAAAACTAGAGAGGACTTCTCTTTGGTTTCTAGCGGCGGAATCCAGAGATGACTGTGATTTTCTAAATTCGTGCAAACTTGATCCGAAAAATGACTTCCGCAAAATTTTGGTAGAAGTCATTTTCCCCCAAAAAAAAAAATAGCATTGTTTTTCTTTGATCCAAAAAATGATTTCCGTTGACTTTGATTTTCCAGACTCTCCCAAACACTAAAAAGTCAAAAAAAAATGATTTTCATAACTCATTTTACGAATTTCCAAACACTACCTGAATTAGACTTTCATGTTTAATTTGTGTCAACCAAACGCTCCCTGAATCCAACCAAACAAATAATATTGCATACCAAATAAAGTATTCTTAATCTGTCAAAGAATCAAAAGCAAGCATGCACAAATTAAAATAAGAAAAAAAAAACAATGAAAAAGCAAAATTAAAAAAAAATAATTAAAAAACAAAATGAAAAGCGTGCATGGCAGCAGCATGGCCACCCTTTCTGTATTGTTCCTACCTACTGGACATTTTTGTATCACCTGATCACGTGACCCCGCCCCCACGCCCTCTCACTATTTATTAAATAAAATTACGCGAATAATGTATCGTGTCCGTATACCCGAATCTTTTAAAAAAACATTATATGACTTTGGGTCTTTGATGCATGTATGATGTATGTAACCATGTCTTAAACATCATCATTATCATCACATCATACTCAAATAAATGTGTCGGACATATAATATGCGTACAATTATACAAACCACCATAAACACATACGAAGTAAATAATTTTCACTGAAATGTATTATATTATTCATTTCATGTGAAACGATTAGCAAATTAAATTTACTGTACAGTAAAAATATTACTATTGTTACTGAAAGGATAGTGAAGATATAGTAAGGGACATTTTGTATAATCTACAAAATATTGGGGGCAGAGATGAAATTATCGGAAAGTTTTGGAGTGATAAGTGAAAATAAAGGGTAAGTATGGCAATACTAGTTTGTTGGGTGAGGTGGCAGAGAGAGAGAGAGAAAGAGGAGAAATGGGGTACGCAAACGACGGTGAGTGGACCGAGTTCTTCGCCGAGGTAGTTGCTTCGGTTTCCCGCCAATGACGCCGGCGTGGAGCCCACCTTCCCGCCACTTTCTTTTCCCGCCACTATGCCGATGAGGACCCGGTCGTTGTTGCAACACGTGGTCGCGGTTTTCAACAAGTGCTTGGATCTTCGTCTCCACCCGCCCCAACACTGTTATTTCACCTTTTCCACAATTTGTAGTCTAACTAACATTATTATTTTCAAACAAAAAAACACTAACATTATTTTTTTTTTAAGTAGAAATTAAACAAAAAACAAACTTTAACATCCGGAAAGATATTTAGGTTATATATATATACACACACACACACACTCAATTTAGTCTTTAAATATAGTAATTTTTTTGATTTAATCTTGACATTGCTCACCGTTCGTCACTAAGTTATACTAAAATTGATAGTTTCGTCCATGCTGTTTTTTGTTAGTAAAGGGACGAAAAGTACAACGTCAAATGATAACTTATGAACGAAAATTGAATATAATCAACACTTAGAGACGAATTCTATTATTACCTTATAACTTAAGGACGAAAAGTGAAATTTTCTCATAATTATATTAAAATGACCAATCACAAGTTCACAACTAATTGAAAGGCAAAAGATATCTCTTTTCTTTATATTTATGATGTTTTCAATCATTTTTACTGAAAAACTCTTGTATTTTTTTTAAATATATATGTGAGGGGTTAGACTCTCATGTAAAAATTGAGAACTAATCTGATCCGTCCATTTAGGTAGATCAATGGTTGAGGATTTGTTAAAAAATGACGGGAAAATGGACAATGTAAGCTTTATAAATATTATAAACTTGAAATTTTTAATAATTATAAAATTGACATCATTTTTTTAAAACTAAAATTCCCAACCGTTGATGAATTTTAACGAGATTTAGGTGAAGACAAACTCTCACATAAAAAGTGAAGACTGATATGATTCATCAATTTGAATAATCAAGGATTAAGGTGTAATAAGCATCACTACCATTTGTATATGGTATAACACTGAAGTGAATAGAAAAACCATTTATATTCTAAAGGAATGTTTGATAAATAGCTGTTAGATGATGGCTATTAGCTGATTATGTTAGCGAGTTTGACTAGTTGATAGTATTAACTAGCTGATCATAGAAAGATATTTGATAAAGTAGTTATTAGTTGATAGCTGATTACATACAAAATGACATTCTCAAAAAGTTGACCCTAAGCCGATTACATGCAAAATGACATTCTCAAAAAATTGATCGAAAAAGTTGCTCAAAGTTGTTTTGAGCACTTTTTTAAATTTTAGTATTTTGGAGTAATAAATTGTTACAAAAAGCTATATAATCAAACACTTATATTAGTTGTTTAATAAAGCCAAACATCAAATAATAGTAATCAAATAATCTAAAATTGACTAATAAGCTAATTATGTTACCAAGCAAAGCCTATGTCTTTTTTTTTTCTTTTTTTTTTTGAAACATTTTGATTTTGTATCTAATATAGATGATTCCAATACCAATTAATATTGTAAGGTTTTCATATATATAATTTCTTTATAATTCAAACTGTGATAAGAGTATAAGATCGACCTAAACTTTGTCTCTAGAAGATATGGAATCCTTTGGTTAACACATCAAACATGGAAGATTATTGAATTTTGTTTCATTGGGTCAAAATACACATAAATACATACGGTTTTTCTTCTTCTTTCTTCTATATGTATGAAATGGTGCTGCATTTTTCTTTTAAAATTGTCTTCCAATTTTGACCTTATGATGTCTTTTTTGTATACCAATTTAAAGTAAATAATAAATAGAAACAATTTTTCTTTATAAACATTATTAATACTATATTGCTTAAAAAGTAACAGAAACAATTTTAGAAGATTTTTTATTTTTACTATTTTTGTATATTATTGAATACTAGTATGTTAATGGAGCAAAAAGAAGATTGGATTTTTTTCGGATCAGATCCGATTTACACTGACAGCGCCTGCTAGTCTGCAACCAGAAATTCCAATTAATTTCTTCATATCTGTGGGCAAATAGGCAGTACAGATTCAGTCTTTGATCCCATTTCACTTTACTTATTCCGGATCTACTGTTTCCACTTATTTCTTCCTTCTGTTTTTAATAAGTATTGATGATCTCAACACTGCATGCATTATGCATTTATGCTTACTTTTTAGGGAATCATATGACTACGGTAAGTCAAACGCGCTTAATCACATAATTATTTGATTATCTGATTGTCATATCGTACTGTATATTTAAAATTAAGTTGTAATAAGTAGGTTAACAGTAAGCCAAAGACCTTGTGGTATAGTGGTACTCAGTTTACACTCCCACATGGAAGGGGGTGAGTTTGAGCCTCAGTGGAGGTAAGCCAAAAAAAAAAAGAGAGTAGGTGAATAGTATCCATTTAACCACATCTTGACATGGTAAGCATAATTGTTTTATTAAAAAAAATTAAGATTTTGATTTATGTTAATATTATTTCGGTTGAGTTTATGGCATAGAGTCTATTTAATGCGGTTTATCTCGCATGTGTAGTTTGGATCCTATTACACATTTACATCTTCAGGAGTTCATTCTCTTATGTGATTTGCGAGGTATTACTTCAGATAGTCACTGCTAGTTTTTCTCGTAACCAAAAAAAAGGAAAAAAAAAATTATATTTGTATAATAATTATTGTTGTACTAGGTATGATTAGAATCAATATTAGTTATATTAGGTATAAAGTATAATAAAATATATTATGCATGGTTGTATTCATAATATATGTATTGTAGAAAATTTTATATTTGTATAATTACAAGTACAATGATTGCTTTTTATTCTATTTTATGTATTTGATTTGCTTATTTAAAAAAAATGTATTTGATTTGCTTAATGAATATTGCTTCGACTTATTTATAATTCAAAAATTTTAATAATAGTTTTATTTGAAACACAAATGATTCTTTACCAGGTTGTAAACGTTTTATTCCACCATTAAAATTCAATCCGATAATCATTCATTTGGAATGATAATAGAAGTGTCATTACACTACATAGTAGTTGACTACAATTTTTAATGATATTTAATTTAGTACCAAAGTATACAATTTATATATTTTTAAAAAGGTAAGTTATAGATGGGAGTGACAAAACATGAAAAAGGGAAAGCAAGTATGAAGGATGTTTTTGAGCAAATCAGTCAAGTTGTGAAGCCCCATTGCCTGCCGACATAGATAAAGTTTTCCACGGTTGATTTGGAGCTAATGGTAACTTTCTGAAAATAAAGTGCTCCTTTAGTTCAAACAGATAAGATGTACAAACAATTTTAATCTAATAATAATGTACGCAAACATTTATTCAAATAGTATCTGTCCATTTATACTTTTTCAACATATTAAAGCACAGAAAGAGTCAATTTGACCCTACTGAAGCTCGATCTTATAAATTCTCATATGGGAGAATCAGTACATGTCATCTGAGTATAAGGTGGAAGTCTACGTAGTAAAATTCAAAAGATATTTGTGTTGACAGCATAGGATGAGAGAGTGTACAAAAAGTTTCAGGTGGGATCAAACCCAACATTATTATGATGGGTCATAAATTATATGTAGCCCATTTGCCAAGGTGGGTCATTATTGGACTAATTATTTTTCCTTCCATTTATTGCACTGATTTAGAGAACAATGTTGTACTAGTTATGTCATGTCCACTCTGCAACCTGGTACTATGCAAATCGATCTTGAGTGATGATGTAGTATTTGCTGTTGGAATGGTGTGTACATTTTTTTTTTCCCCAATTTTACTACATCGGTGGTCTTTTTATTTTGTACATTTTGACATGAGGATTAATTATTAGTCATTTAAAGACAAAGTTATTTTATCTCTTGTTTAGTCCATGACATGAGGACCAAGTGACACCGAGAAAAGCATAAAATTTTGACTTACGACTTTGGAACAATTTTGTTTCTTAAAATAAACAACAATGTACCATACTATCATATACGTAAGAAATTTATAAAATGCATATAAAAAAGCTAAAAGTCATAGTAGAAAGCGACCATCACCACATATCATTATCGACCAACCACCATTGCTGAAATCTTAGCTATTAAGTTCTTGAAAGGGTTAACTTGGTGATATTTTTTTTATTTGACCGATAAGACTCTAAAGAGAGACTAAAAAATCACTATCTTGTAATCTATTTGGTGAGATGAAGCTCTTGGAACTTAAAAAAGATGAGATCTCTGATATTCGAGGATGTATAATCTAACACTTGTCTAAGATTTACATGAAATGATGAAAATCTACATGTTTATTTATTTCTCTCAAGACATAAAAAACCTTTGTGAAACTTTATAAGCCGATCACTTTTTCTAGTATGCAAGTGTAGACTATATAGGTTCCTAAGCTAATTGCTTGCACCTAGGTCCCCTATGATTGTATCCATATCGATTCTAAATTTAGTTACATCTCAATACTGTTGAATCTCTTATCTTTTAAGTTGGTGATGGTTGCTGAAGTCAGTTACGTTGAAAATGGATGTAGATTTGCACTAGTATATATAGAATTCAACTTTTTAAGAAATTTTAATTGTATAACATAGATAATTTTTTTTTCGTGCGCAAGCCGATGCAAATCAAATTCCTAAAATGAGCCTTGAAAACTTGAACCTTGGGTACACTTGGGCAGGCCGAATGTTCATCCGAATATTGGTAGCACAAACAAGTTCCTAGGATCTACTAGAGGGATCAAGATCTGTCGGTAGACTAGAAACCATCGAATTGCCTCAAGATTTATCGGCTTTACTGGTTGACCAATGGTCGATCTTCTGATTAAGACTTGTCTTGTGTTATGAAGTTGCAATCTTCCTGATAATTTAATCTATAATTATTGTAACCACAAGTGTTATTTTAAATTATAGTGTGAATTACGAAATTCAATTTTTGAATGTCATTAGTCCTAATTACTTCCAACTCTCATATAATACATGTGGTTAGGTAGAATGTTTTATACTACAAACATTTTTGAGCCTTTTCACTCTCATACTACTCTCAACTCCCAGAAAACTCTCCGCCAACTTCTCTAAATTTTCATATCCCATTTGTTCATGTTCATTGTACAACTTATTTGAGTGTTCGAATATTTTGTAGTAATTGATTGTATCCTAGGAAATTGACCTTTCAAAGCGCCTAGCAGTACTCTTGTAGGAAGTAAATCAATTTTAAAGAAAATGTAATTCCTATGCTTTGAATTAATCATATTACACAACAATTTTTGAGGAATTTTTATTTTGCATTTGTGAAAAATACCTACAAACATATGGTTGGACTTTCATGTACATGATGTACACAATATAAGACAATTCAGAATTTAAATTGTCTATTTGTGAGTAAAATACGAGATAAGTTAATTATAAGGCAATATAAATATAAAATAAAGTGAAAATTTTTACTTTCTCTACAGTACATATAATTTTTCTTTGATACAATGAAAAATTCCCTAAGATGCATATAGTTTTCAATAATATGACCAAAAAAAAAAAGAAAAGAAAGCAATACTGGGATTTGTTCTCACCACTTGATGGCTGCATCAATAATTATTAATATGACAAAATGGAAGATCGAAATAATGAAGGGAGGTCCAATTGCGTGAATTCATTTATGATTCGTATTTGAAAGGCCAACTTCATTTTTTCTTTTTTTCTTTTTTTTTTGAGTACCCAACTTCATACTTTTTATTTTACATGAATAATGTAATTGGGGACTTCCCTCTATTTTATCGTAACTTAACTAGATTAATTTCATGTCGCTAGCTAACTACCATGTAGTATGATGGCATCCTCATTACCATTTTAAACGAGTAGTCATAGGTTTGAATCACGGTGGTGGGGCTTAGATTCTTTGGGCTGAAAATGTTTAAAAAAGTATAGAAAATGGTTTATATTTGTTTGAAAATTGACATATTAAAACACATTTTGAAATATTATTTTGGTTTATATTTGTTTGAAAATTGACATATTAAAACACATTTTGAAATATTATTTTGAGCTGAGTGTATGTAGTACACTACCTATTTGAGATGAGTCGAAATGAACTTCGTTTATTCGTTTTGAGAAGATGAATTTCTTATATTTATACACATACATAAAATGGATAATTGATGTATAAGAAATTGATTCTCAAAGTATATTCATGAAGTTGAAGAAAAGGAACTTGAAAAACCTTTACAAGAATCTTTGTCTTGGATTAGAAAAGTATGTGATTTTGAATTAATATAAATATATATTAAATTGATTCTCAAAGTATACTCATGAAGTTGAAGAAAAAGAAACTTGAAAATTTGTATAGGAACCTTTGTCTTTAGCATTGCTACTACTGAGACTCAAACCCACTCTCTTCCATATGGGGCGCAACCGGGTGTCACTAAACCACAAGGCCATTGGCGTTTCCTTTGAACTTGTTTGAATTGGTCTAAATTACCCATTTCTTTCTATATGTATTATCTTTCATTCTTTTGATGTATAAAAAGAATGAATTTTTTAAATATTTTTACTACTTAATAGTATTTCCCCATATTTTTGAAAAATTATGGGGTAATAACTATTTAGTATTTACACATGCAAAAAATGTAAAAGGAAACAACAATTTAATCTCTTTAAATATATCTTCTTCTTCTTCTTCTTCTTCTTTTTTTTTTTTTTTTTTTTTTTTGTAATTACGAAGCTCATAGGAAATGGGCTCAAAGCCTAGTTTTATTTGCATGATATTGGGCCCAACAAGGGAAATGTGTAGCAGATTAAACGTCCAAACTATTTTGCTACAAATTTCAGAAGTTGACTACATCGTCTATTAGAATGCAATATATGTTCATAACTACTTTCTCAACCTGTTGAAGCACAAGAGTCAGTACTGCCTCTCTAGCACAAGAATCAAGAGTCAGTATTGACTCACTGAGGCTCGAACCCACCACATCTTGTATAAATGGAAGGGTTTGATGCCACTGGACCACAAGGTCCTTGGCCGTATTGCAATCATTATTCTATAGAAATTGTATTTTTATGTGAATCATAAATAAAAATTGTATTTTTAATATATCAAAAGTGCATTATTTAAAAATACATAATTTTATATATAATCAAATTATATACATTGAGTACACAAATAATATACTTTTAGCATATTAAAAATATATATTGTATTTATGGTCCAAACAGCTATGTGGACCATGATCCACACAATAATTTGTCATCGTCTTGATTGTTTTCTACATTTGTACATAGGCTTTTCAAACTTGTAGAATATTTCAAAATTATGTACATAACTCTAGAGATGTGTAGAGATTCTTAAAATTCTCTAGAATATTAAGTAACTCATGGATTTGTATAAAATTGTGAGGTGAATTATACAGACAAAATCCTAGTCGTAAGATTAAGTCGATCTCTACCTTTCATTGAGAAAGTGGATGAGTATAAATGTTCCTCTTGGAGACTCATTCGGTAGGGAATTCAAGTTTCAAGAGCTTACGCATCTGGAGCTATTTGTCTCCTCATACAAAACATGATAGTAAAATAAAAGAAAATATGTTTTGGGTTGAGTTTTGACACCTTATTTTTGAGCTAATGAACCTAATATGTTCTAGATCGGACATCTATTCTTTGGCATCAACAACATAACTAAAATACTGAATCAGTTGGATGACAAACATGATCAAAAATACAAAAATAGGAAGACGAGCAGAACAATGATGCCATGAAATCAATCATTTTAGTTTCGGTTGTGTGGAGTACATTTGTTATCTCCACTAACATTTACAATAAATTAAATAGAATTTATATTATATTTATGTATGACTTGCTGAGAGGGTTTAATTTTGTTGGGCATACTAGTCAAAGTATGTTAATCAGAGAGAGCTGGATTTACTTCCGTGGGATTGATTTTTGTTTTTTGCTTTCCGAGGCTCCGTCCCTCCTCTTGTCCAAAAAAAAAAAAAAATTATATCTATGTGATATCCAAACTTAACTTGTAAACTTTAAAGAAAAAAATTTTGTTACCTGAAAACATAATTTTTGTTGAAGGAAGCTGAAAACATAATTAAACTAAACATTATATAATGATTTGTATATTTTTTAAATTAACCCCACTATTTTTTTACTTGATGATTTGAACTTAGCTCCAGTAGTGATTAAGAGGGATGGTATGTGATCTAGTTTTGTCGGACTAATCTTAAATGCACAAAATTTCGCCCCCTAAGCTCACTACGGAGGTATATGCCTTTAGTCATCACATCAACTCATCAAGTTATACGGTGAACCACTATATTAGACTCCGGGGAACTATTATTTTAATTTTCTCTTATTAAATTCATTCATTTTATTTGTTTGTTATAATTAGTTTTTCATTTAAGTTTTTGTTGTTATCTCAACCTTAAGCAGAGCGCAGCCATTGCCCAACACTCCAACAGCCATTTTTTGTTTTTTCCATTGCTTCCTCGGCTCCTGCCTCCACGCCCCAGCCAGCCTCTCCATCACTCCATCAGAACTCTTCATCGAAGATTTGCAGATTCGCGGCCTCCACCGCCTCCACCGACCATCGTCGTCCGGCTATTCTCCTCCGTGGCTCCGTCCGTTCACCATTAGCCTCTGGTTCGATCCAATCTTCATTATTCTCCAACTTTATTCTCTTAATTAGTTTGATAAATTTCTAATTGGCTAATTCCCTAACTTTTCAATCTTCAATTTTTATTATTATTTTTTTTTTTTCATTTTTGTTTCTGAAATTTTTCTATTTTGCAATTAATCCCAATTACATATATGCTTTTGCAGATTTGTATATGCTAATTGAATACTAATTCGAAATATTTTAAAACTGGGAATTGAAGCTGCTAGTCTCTCAAGTATTGAAGATCTAGAGGTAAGGGGAATTGCTTGGTTATTTCTTTCTAATAGAAGGATGCGCCCCATCTCAACTTGTTTAAGTTTATAGTGAAACTACACACTTATTGTTTTTTATATGTTATTCTCAATACTTTTGCCTATGCCTAATTAATATTGATTTGCCAGGCTAAGTATAATTCTGAAAACTTCTTCATGAAATTGATTACATCCATTTCTGGCATTATGTAAAGTATGAAATCAAAGATTTTACATTGATCTTGGATTCATAGAGATGGCTTTCGAATCTTGTTGTTAGTCTTCAGATGAACATTTTAACCATTTTATCTATAAGCTACTGAATGGCTTGAATGCTCTATACACTATAGATGCATTGTATCCTTGAAATAGCTTGCAGAACTTGAAAAAAAAATAAATCATATTCATCAAAGAGGTTGCAGAACTGTACCTGCAGAATAAGCATGTCTTCCCCAACAGAGAGTGAAAAGTTCTTTATATTAGACTGATGTTGCTTTGTATTTTAGTTTCATATATAGCTTCTGGATCATATTCATGAACTACTAATTATATTCTATTAATTCAAAGATAAAATAGGATTGCTATTTAATTTATAATGAATTTTGTATTTGAACAATCTTATTCGTATTTGATATTTTGTATTTGAAAATTTTTGTATTCATTTTACCTTTGCTTATTTGCCCCCACTCGAAGGAAATTCTGGCTCCGTCCTTGGTTCTAATGTCTTCACTTAATTTGACTTCTTTTTGATTTCTAATTCAGTATAAGGAATGAAATGAAGTACTATGTTCATCATTATAGTTAGACAGTGTGTGAAAGATGAACTTCATGTCATTGCAACTGCTGGAGATCCTTAGTCAGGTTAACAGATTAATGCTTATGGAACTGTGCAAAATAAAGCATCTAGAGAAGACGAAAACTATGCTAACACAATGTAGAATGAGAAATCAGAAGAAAGTTCTCTTTCTGAATTTTAAGCACAATTGTCTGAGTTTTTTCTTTATCAGCTTGATATAGAGGTTTACTTCTAATCATTTTTGTTGTTTGTCCTAGAAACTGCTTATAATATGGTACGGTAGCTCAGATCATTACATATACTCTTGCCATTTGATTGCACCCATAATGTTTTTGATTGATTCAAGTTTCTTGATTAAATAATCAATTGATTGGGGTGGCGATCTATAGAATGATCTGCATTTGTCTTACTGAGAGTTTGATAAGGTCACTATTTCTTATATAGGGAGTACTTTGTATAAAAATTATGATTTCACCTTTCTAAATTATGGTTGATAAAAAGCTATAGATGTATGGCTGCCCTTACGGAACTAAGGACTATGAAATAATAAGGAAAATGTGAGTGTAATTTGAACTTCTCAGTAGAACAGTTGTATTTTAGATTTTTAGGACTTAAAATAGTATCTATCACTATTTAAATTTGCACATATAAATTGTATAAATATATTTGAGCTTCAAAATATAAATACTTTATAATTGTAATTTTAAAATATCATTAATCTAGTAACGACCATGTCTTTTTACATGTATCATTTATTTAAAAACTAATTTTACCAAACACTTCTAACTACAATTGTCTAATTTAAAAGCTTTTAACTTTTAGTTCCTAGTTAAGTTTTCAGTTTTCAACTATCCTTCTGTCCTTCAATCAGTAATTTCTTTCTTTATTTCCAGTTGATTATATTTTTGCATATAAACTGCTAGTTGAAATGTCTCAAATCCCAAAACAGGAAATTTCTTCATATTTGTATTTTTTTGTGTAAAAAGATACTACTTAGAAGTTAGAAGTTATAGATCTTTATGTTCCGGTGAATATCAGTTTCTACTCTTCAATTTTGTTTTTTTTTTTTTGTTTTTTCTTGTTCACTGATGCTGATTTTTCTTCCAAGCGGTTTTTGTTAGTGTGTACTTTGATTTTTATGAGTGAAAAAAAAAACAATTTTTTTTTTTTTTCATATTTGACATTGGATAGAAGGGAATAAAGAAATAAAGCTGTTTGGTTTAAGAAAATTAATAATGCTTTTTCATTTCTGTTCCATTTCTTTGGTTAGCTGTAGTGGGTTGAAATGATTGGTGGTGCTGGTGCTCGACTCAAGGGATGGCAGCAGGCTGCAGTTGCACTTGGTTCAGCAGTGGGGGCGTTGTTGGACCCTCGAAGAGCTGACCTTATTGCAGCTTTGGGGGAGACTACTGGAAAACCCGCTTTTGAAAGAGTTCTGCAAAGGATGAAGAATAGTCCCGAGGGCAGGGTAAAGCTTTCGACCTTTAAATTTCGGCAATCTTTATCCTTAGTCTTCGTATACAAAGCATGTTATTATTCTCTTCTCCCAAATACTTCCTACTGATCCACTGAGCTAAGTCCGTGCGGGCGAAAACAACATTTTCTATCAATGCCTGCATTAAAACCTTACTCTAACATGTTAAGACTCCTTCTCAGGCAATCTTGTTGGAGCGGCCTCGCGTAATTTCTTCCAAAGTGAGTCACGCGTGGGATCTACCAGACAACACATTTGGAGCTGCATACGCCAAGTTTATGGGATCTCGGAACTTCTCCCCTGATGATCGCCCCCCTGTCCGATTTATGGAAACAGAAGAATTAGCGTACGTGGCCATGCGTGCCCGTGAGGTTCACGACTTCTGGCACACCCTCTTCGATCTTCCTACCAACTTGATCGGAGAAACAGCGCTTAAGGTTATCGAGTTTGAACAAATGATGCTCCCCATGTGTATGATGTCCGTGGTAGGGGGTACTGCAAGGTTCAGCGAGAAACAAAGGAGATTGTTCTATCAGCATTACTTCCCTTGGGCTATGAAGGCGGGTTTAAAATGCACTGACTTGATGTGTGTATATTACGAGCAACACTTTAGCGAGGATTTGGAGGATTTTCGCCAGAGATTGGGGATTATTCCTGCCCCTCCCCCTCCTAGACCAAACTATATGTGAATTGTTGAAAATGAGGGATTTTTGTGTTTGTTTTGTTCTCTCTTCATTTTCACTTTGTTATCTTAGCACTGGTAAGAAGTTGTGCATAAAAGAACTAGAAGTGAATTACATCTGCACTTTCTGTTACTGTATTCTCATTTATCATTACTGATTAAGAAAATTTCACTTGTAGTCATAGTGCCCTACAGTTGTCCTGCAAAAGTCAATCTTTGTGTCAATTTGAAAGGTCATTCCACCTAAATTATTTGGAAAAAAAATAAATTTTGACATGACACTTGTCATACTGAAAGCATGAAAATTACTAGGATGAGTGCAACTACAAATGTAGCATATTGCATAAAAAATTCTTGTCAATCAGAGTCCACATTAGAATTAATCATAATTATTTAAAATTAATAAATAAAATAATTTATTAAAGGTTAACTGGATGTTAATTTGGAGGAAAAGTTCATTTTGATCTAATTGTACGACTTTTGCTTGTCTAGGAACTCAATTATATATATTTTTGAGTTGGATGTTCAATTGTATTTTCGTGTGTAGTTCAACGACTAATTTAGCCTTTATTATAAATTAATAATTGAGTTCTACTGCGTAGACTCTCAATCTCTATTTCCTTATTTTTTTTACTTTCTGATGTAGAAATGGATGATTAACGCATCTACAAGACTACAACAATGATTTTGGGGAGGATTTTTGCAGAAGAAAAAACTATGTTATGATTTTTACACTGATGAGCCACCGGTTTTTTTTTTTTTTTTGAAGTGTTTTATCTTGCAAATATAAGTTTTTCGTGGCTCCCCATTTTATAGAAAATCACGCGCACTGCCACACTACACGCGCCAACTGAGGGCGTGAAAGGTTCATTATTATTATTATTATTATTATTATTATTATTATTTTGTCAGAATTGTTCTTTTCTTTTCTTTTTCTCTCCTTTTTTTCTCTCATCTCTCCCACTTGGCCTGATAAAAGTCCCAAAAGACCACTATTAAAGTTGCTCTTAACTTCATCTATTGGTGGGTTCCAAGAAAAATGTCAATATTAAAATTTTGAGTGAGAGGGTACAAATTGAGACTTTAAATAGTATTTTCCAAATTAATTTTGACCAGAATGAGTGACAAAAAACCTAACTTTATGTTAAAATGCTGTCCATTGAATCCTAAACCAGAAAAGCTACAACATATGAAAAGAATCTGTACGTATTATATCGGTGCGTGACTGCGTGGAGAATCATTAATTCTAGAATTGAATCCTATGCATATGATTTTTTTTTTATTCAGATCAAATAATGGGAATAATTACAAGAATTTTTAATAGGTAAATCATGATCTGGAATCAACCTAGTCCAGATTAACTCTCACATAACAAATACAGCTAAATAATCGTAATAAAAATAATAGGTGAACTTATGTACTTCATACGTTTTTGTATTTATAGAATTTGGAAAATATAAAAAATGTTTTTAAAAAAATGGAAAACAATTGATTTTGAACAAAAAAATATTTTCATTTTATATTTTTAATTTATTCTTAAAAAGGGAGTTTTGTTTTCTAATAATTAAATAGCTCCTAGTATAGAAAAATATTCTTTAGACCAAATCCTTAGTTATGTTCTCATAAATAATGGATACCTTAATCCACAATTAAAAATGTCACTTCTCTTTGTTTTTGCATCTTTGTGAGAAAAATAAAAACATATAAATAAAAATATTTTCTTTTCACTTCTGCATCTGATCTTTTATTCGCTTTCTTTTTCTTCCTTTATTTATTTTTATTTTTGGTGCTAATTTGGCTCCAGTAATAACTTAAAAACTCTGCAACCAAAACTATAATTTTTAGGTTATTAAATTTTAAAAAATAGAAAATCAATGAACTTCTTGTTGCATTAATTTACTCACCAATTGCTCCAAACTATCGAGTTTATAAAAATAAAAAATAAAAAAAAGAGTTTAATAATCCCTTAATCTCAAGAGTAAATACAGCTTAATGTATGGAATAGGATTCATACAATGGAGGGTTGAATAGATTCTGGGAGATATCTACAAATTTGAACCTCTCGTTTGTTTCAATTGTTATCTCTTTCTACATTGGATGCCTTCATAGAAAATGACATGTGAATTGTAAAAGAATCAACTTTTTTTTTTTTTTTTCCTTTTTACTATATTATGTTTTAGTATTCGATCAGGTGACAATTTCCAATCAATGGATGTTTTAGTAAGATTTTTTATCGCTTCAATTTGATTCAGAATTACAGCTTTTCTATTGCCTCTGATGAAGTCTACTTTATTTATTTATTCTTACATTCAAGGAAAAAAAAAAACAGGGAATGATATTTGTAAATTTTATATATTTATAATTTGAATCGAATCATCAAGCTATTATAATAATAATAATAATAATAATAATAATAATAATAATAATATTATTATTATTATTATTATTATTAAAGCCGTGTATTCTAATAAGAGCAATAACTATGAAAATTATGGTTCCACGGACCATAACAAAAAGTATATTTTAATATATTAAAAATATATTATTCGTGTACTAAATGTACATTATACAAAATAATTAATGTACTTTCTCTGAATACAATTTATATTTTTAATTTATTAAAAGTAAAATATTTGTGTACTGAATGTACATTATTTGATAGTATGGTCTACACAGCTATGTGGACCATAATCCACACACTAATGATTGCTACAATAAAGAATGATAATGTTAACTCCTCCTCCACCAACATATCGGGCCGGGGTGTGAGGATCCTTGGAGCGAAAATTTTTGTCTTTTTGTGAGCACGAATGATAACATTAACATAAAGAATGTATCAATGAAAAATGATATTTTTCGTCTTAACTTTAAATTATAGAGAAATAATACTTTGTGTTTCTCAATTGTTGCAACGTGATTTTTTTTTTAAATACATATTCCTAAAAAATTTTAAAGACAACCTTATCTTGTTGACAATTAAGCTAAGGGATGAAAAATGGTGATAATGTAATTAGGAGTTGATGAAACTATTATTTTCATATAATTTGGGGATAAAAATTATAATTTCCTATTTATCAATGTACCATTGTCCCATATGAACATGGCAATCACAATAATGTAGATAATAAAGACTAATAATAGTTAATAGGGATGGTACACGAATATGGGGACATCATTAATTCATGTTACGTATTAATCACAAAACAAATAAATAAATAAGTATGTGTGCCAGAGAACTAGTTAGAGAATGTTTGAGTTCTCAAACCAAATTGAAATCTGAATCGAACCAAATCCAAATCAAAACCGAAATATTTCAAATTGAATCAAAACAAAATCACACTAAAGTTTGAAATCAAATTAAAAGTGAAAATATCAATATAATTAACTAACGGGGAGACAAAAAAATAATAATAAATTTTATATATTAATACTAAATTAAATGGAACAATTTAACTATTGCTAGTCAACGCTTAGTGATATCGTTAACATCAAAATCTGCTTTAATTTCTACTATTGCAGATGGTAACTTCAAACATCGAATTAATATTTAAAGGGATAAAGTTAATATATAGTATCTCTTTATTCCTGTTTTTGTATGCTTTTCTCAATTTTCAAAGCAGCGTTTAAAAATCATGATGTCATAGTCCCACCAATGGTTCCTATGTTTATACATGTCTTCAAGTGTCTTGTCTAATGGATAAAGATTTGAAGTTAAGGCATAAATTGTGACTGGCTAGGTAGGAGCTGAGCAGGGTTATTAGGGTAGGGTTTTTTTTTTTTTCAATGAAAAAGATGAGGGGTTCAAATCAATCTTTCTTAAGTATTAAGTCTGCATTAGTGTTAACCTGTCATTAGTGGAAGAATTTACATCAAATCACGATGGAGATACCAAATATATTAGGGATAGTTGTTGTTCAAGTGAGAACATACTCTTGCGTAAAAAGTAAATTAAAGATTGATCTGATCTATTCATTTTTTAAATTAACACTTCAGTAATATTACTAATTAAAACTGTGGGAGATCGAGTAAAGAAAGAACACAGTCTGGGGGAGTAAAATTCCAAAAACGAGTACCAGATTGAGAGCATGTCACCATAGCTAAAGTGTGAGCAATCAGGTTCACTGATCTCCTTAAAAAAAAACAAGAAAACAATTTTAGACTAGATATAATGCTCCCTTTAGGTTGAGAGTTACTGAAAAAGGTTAAACATGGCGGGATTTTTTTTAAAAAAAATTTGTAAACTTAAAATTTGTATTGATTATAAAATCGACAAATTATTATTTTTAATTAAAAGTCTCACACTGCACATTAATGAATCTTGATGGATGGTCTAAATAAATTATCACTTTTTACCTGAGAGATTATTCTCATTTAAACTTATCTCTATTTTATGGGTGTTACATGTAAAGGATTTTTTTATTTTTTATTTTTTTTTAAGTTACACTTAAAATTTTCTTGACCTTTGGGATAAAGTATGAGCACTTGTAAAGAACCAAGAAATTGCCCCAATTTCTAGTTCGTCCACTTGTCTGAACACAAGAGAGAGTAGAGAGCATAGTTTCTATTCTATGTTTAAACGTATAATTCTGACATGCTATGTCCGAGATAAAACATCATGGTGTAAAAATAGACAGTAGAAATAGAGAGTACATGCAAGTCAACTATTATGTAGTGTAGTGACATCTTTTACCATTTTTTTAAAGAAATAATTAACCATTTAAAAATAACCACATCACATAATGACTATAAATTGTGTAATTAACCAACTATTATGTAGTATGATGGCATTATTAATTAGATACTAGACCTGATTATTTACAACTTGGTTAAGAAATAAATAACCGATTAAAATGTATTGTTTTCGTTGGAGTTTGACCTTATATAACTAAAAAAAAAAAACATATTGCATATGGCCACAATTTTCTCTTTTCTTTTTGAATATAGTTTTATTATTTATTGTTTAATAATCTAATTTAACTTGTATGAATATTAATATTAAAATACATAAAGTTGCCTGGACATTATCGCATTAATAGTAAATTATGACATGGCCATGTTTTATTAGCATTATTATTAAGTATACGGACGGACTAAGAAACTAATTGAACAATTCGCGATTTATTTTATCTAACAAATTTATGTAAGAATTTTAGGGGTTAAGAATTAATCTAACGTAAGTTGAGAAACTTTATATATATATATATATATATATATATATATATATATATATATATATATAAATATAATTAATTGAAATTTAACAAAGGCTATAGGGCTGTATGTGATATTTTTAAGCTGGAGGAGAGCAACGACTTTGGTCTTAGTGGTCTTACTTCAAGTCAATCCATCTAACATGCGCATCCAAGAATACAAACCATATACGTAAGCACACCCACGTCACTATTCCAACATTCCTAATTTCCTACAACCACACGCTACGTAACCCCCACAGACGACCAAAGCCAAAGCCATCACAATATCGCAAAATATATTCTCAATTTTGTGATATTGTGATGGCTTTGGCTTTGGTCGTTCAGCAAACAAAAGTACTAGGATGTCTACAAAAATATCTAGACCTCAATATGATATCGTGTTTTCATTTCATTATATTAAAGGAATAAAACTGTAACAATCTTGTTTGTAACGTCAGTTGAGTAACCGTGATTTACATCCTCCAAAATACTATGTCAGACTAGGATGCGTGAGGCTATTGGGGTTGAGGTTCAACGCTTTAAGGGCAAAAATAACAAAATTAATTTACTGCAAAATATTATAGAAGTTTTATCATGATTAATACTCTGCACAACATCATCAACAACAACAACAACAACAATAATAATAATAATAATACACGATTTTTTTTGTTAAACATCAACTTAAGAGCATCCATATCAATTGATTTTAGATGGTTTTTGGAACAATACAAAGAAATTGGGTGGGTTTCTTCTTGACGTGGGGTGGGATTTTTTTGGGAGGTTATTTTCCTACAAGAGTTTGCATTTTAACAGAAGAAAAAAAAATACGGTGAGATGCAATTGCGTCTCACTGTGTACACGCACCCGCTGAGGTGACTGTCACTCTCAATTGAGGGTTTATATTTAAAAAAAATATTAAAAATATGCTGGTCGTTCCATGCAACGGTCAACTTCTTGTTTTTATTTTTTAAAAGAATTTTTAATTTAATTTTATTAACATTCTTTTTTTTTTTTAACTTTTAATTTAATTTTATTTAATTTTTTAAATTAATATTTTTATTAAATTTATAATTATTAGTTAAATTAAATTTTCTTACTTATCAATAATAATATTATTAAATTTATAATTATCAATAATATTGTTATCAATTTATAATTATAA
Source organism: Ipomoea trifida (assembly GCA_003576665.1). Lineage (NCBI taxonomy): Eukaryota > Viridiplantae > Streptophyta > Magnoliopsida > Solanales > Convolvulaceae > Ipomoea > Ipomoea trifida. The sequence continues at coordinate 1,466,125 of CP025657.1, forward strand.
TTACAATTATAATTTTTTGAACGATAATAGATAAATAAATAATTAAAATATATTGGAATAAAATGATGGGTTAAATTTTTTTAATCTAAAACTAATAGGGAGAAAGATTTTTATGATTAAGTGAGATAGTGAATGATGGAGCCCACGAAAAACTGTAAAAAACTCAACTGATATGGATACTCTTAGACAAAATTCTTATATTTAAGGTCAAAATATATAACCTATAGGGACAACCTAAATGTTACAAGTTCGACTTTGAACGGGAGCGACCTAATAGTATTCTTAATTTATGTCGATCAGCTTTGAACAATCTAAGTTACTTCACTTCCTTATTACCTCATACACATTTATGAATAGCGACTATGAATTTTCTTCGCCATTAAAAAAAAAACATATTACCAATAATTTGTGATATATTGTCATACTGGGTAATAATTGTCACGAACGATATTTATGAATTTGGTCCGGTCGCGTCTCTGAAATAGCATTTTTCTTGGCTGCTATTGACACTAATTAGAAATTAGAAATCCCCTAAATTTCTACACGTCTGTCACTTTATCTTCTACGCACAATTCCTGTTTGCAATTCCTCTTCAACACTAAAACCTAAAGGATTTCAGCTTCACAATTTTCAAATCGGTGCGAGAATAATCAAGTATGGAGAGAGAGAAGAGGAAGATAGACGGCGGCGGCGGCGGCAGTTTGGCTCCTCGGAAAAGGGCGCGTATGAAGGAGGGTTCAGCCGCCGCAGACGGCCAGATGCAGCCGCCTTCGGAGGTGGGGGACGAGGAAGTGGAGGAGTTCTTCGCGATACTGAAGAGAATACGCGCGGTGGTCAAGTACTTTGGCAAGGGCGACGGCGAGAGCGGCAGCGGCCGGAAAATGACGACAGAAGTACTCGAACGGGAGTGTTCGGCGGAGATTAACGGCGGCGATGCGGCGGTGGAGAAAAAAGAGACGGCGATCAAGAAATTGGGAGTTATCGATCTGAATATGGTTCCAAATCCAGATGATAATTCTGGTTGACTATTTAAATTTCTGTTTTTTTTTTTTCTGTTTATTTCTTCTTTTTTTTTTTTTTTTTTTTTTTTTTTTTTGTTTTTGTTTTTGTTTATATATTAAAAAAAAAACTCATATATTGTAGTTCTTGAATCTTGAGAGTAAAACTTGTCTAATTAAATAATGTGCAAAAACATCTATAATACATGCCGTTGTAGTTTTATAATTAAAAACAAACATAAATTTGTTTTATTGATTTGATATATATAAAAGATGAAAGCAATAGTTTTGATAAGATCTTATTATGCTTGAAGTACAAAAAAATATGTATTTATAGGGATACGAAGAGAGTCAGAAATGATAAATGATAATATTTTTAATGATACAAGGAGGGAAAAAGGAATTATAGTGTATTTAGAATACAAAGTCTTAATACACCCCGACAGTTTAAGGTTCTTAGTTTAGAGAGAACATTGAACTTGTCTCTTAGAGTCTTAGATCATTTAACATTATTGTAGTTAGTGGCTTGGTGAAGATGTCTACTAGTTGGTCAATTGTTACAGGTTCTTTAGTAGTCAATGAGGAGATCATCACACGATACTCAGGGCAGAGTCCCATTGACGGAAAGACTGCAACCGATTATGGAGACTCAGATATCGTGCTCGAGAAGAAGATCCAAATGCGACTTCAATAGTCTTCAAATTCATAGGGCCTAGGACATGGTATGTCCCACTACAACACACAAAACTTCATCAGACAGAGACGAGATGAACATTATGAACAAAATAACATAATCCCAATGAAACAAATTTCAATTTAAACAAGAGCCGCCAACTAATGCTCAAGAAGCATTCAATTGTGCACATTCTTCTCTTCGAAGATGTATTGAGAGGTCGTTTGAAGTATTTAAGAAGAGATGGAAGATAATTATTAAAGTGCCACTCCGACCACCCATTCCACTCAAACGTTATGAAATCTCAAATTTTAATGGCTATTTTCGTCCATCTAAACCAAAGAAACTGAAGAAAAAGTCTACTGATGAGATTACCAAAAGGCCTAGCATACTTATACGAATGAAGATAGATCATGACCCTTTTTGGTTCATCCCCTCCCGGATGCATTAACTTTGTGTATAATGATCAATTAGGGGTTGTTTGCGATCGTCTCATTCTTGAGACGGCGTAGGCTGCTTTGTTCATGAGACATGGGTTTCCCCCTCCATATTGTATTGCAAAAAAAAAAAACAACATCATTCAATATAAAATTAATTGAGGTATAAAGTAATTGAATTAATTAGAAATGCACTCATGCAATGTGTGGAAAATTGGTAACACAATGATACATTTGGTGTCTTTTCGTTGCCCAAATTTAATTTGCCAAATTCCAAACATGGCCTCTCCTCCATAGCTTTTTTGCAAGTGGAAGTTGGAGAAAAATGACAAAAAGAAGGTTTAAAAAGAAAACGCGTGGAGAGATTCTTACTGTATTGTCAACTTTTTGTCAACGATGGCTAATGTTCTTCCTACAATATTCCACATTCCTCTTATGTTACTACCTATATTTTCATTTTATTTGTCTTATTTCTAATTTTATCTATTTAATAATTATCCCTATAAAATGGAAAAATGGAAGTATATAGTTTGAATCAAAGGTGTCAGCTTCGAATTTTGAGAATATAATATAGTTATTTTACAACCTATGAGGGAGTGTTTTGTCATTTTTAAAATTTTACTCGACATGAACATGATTAATTTTGGCGTGTAAATTTTTAACGTATCTGATTGAAAAAACTTGTGATTCGACCAAAAAAAATGTTTGAACCTTTTCAATAAACCTTTTCTTGTTTTTCTTCTAACTTTTTATCTTTTAATGACACTATTTACAAATTTTCAAACATAGTAATTGATGTTTTTGAAAATTTAAAGTACACGTACAGTCCATGAAACAAATCAATTAGACTTGTCTTTTCATTCTCAAACGCAAGGAAATTAACATTTACACTTGGAAAAGAGATTAGATCTATAGAATTTGTACTCGTTATACTAATACAATTTAGAGTTAAAAGTAAGTAAATGTTGTCCTGAAAGGATTAGTCGAGTGAATGAAGTACGATTCTAACATCTCAATGTCACGAGTTCTATTGTCACAAACTCTCTTTGATAATAATAATACAGAGTAATGGAATCAAAAATAATAATAATAATAATAATAATAATTATTATTATTATTATTATAATATTGTTGTTGTTGTTGTTATTAATTACCATCACCATGACAAGGCAATCTGGCCGCCTGGATAAACAATCTTGATTCTTGAATAGGGTATTATCTATTATGCAAGACCGTTTCATGTGAGTCATGTAATACTATTTAAGTATTTAGTTAAAATGCAATATTTTTCTCTAGATCAATAAACAGTATAAGATTTTAATTAAAACGTATTACATATTTTAACGACATTCTACTAATAAAATAGGAGCACGTCAAGGCCAAGTCATGCTCATGCTATCATCCACTAAAATTTGTTGAAGGGAAAGAGATAGACCTTCTCACACACATAATTCACGAGCACGTTGGCGCCTAGCAGAAAGTCTTAGCTTGAAAATAATTAAACGGTATTGTTTTTTTTCTACAATTATAGAAATACATGACCCACCCAAATAATTCATTGTCTTCTCATTACTTGTTTTATTACGAGTATTAGAAAAAAGAAAAATTACAATTTTAGTCCATTAATTATACCCATATTATCACATCAAATAATTTTATACAATACTTATTAAATAGCCTTCTACTCATAAAACAAGAGAACATCAAGGCCATGTCATGCCCATGGCTCCATGCTATATATCATATATAGTATCATCCACTAAAGTTTGTCGAAGGGGAAGAGATAATAGATCTTCTCACACTTATAATTCATGAATATGATGGCACCTAGCAAAAAGTCTTAGCTATAAAATAATTTGATCATTTTATTTTATTTTTTTTAATTTTTTTTTACAATAGAAATACATGACTCACCCGAACAACTGATCGTCTCCTCATTACTTGTTACATAGTATATATTATTAGAAAACATATAAATAATGTTTAGGTTGGTTTTGAATTAATGTTTGATCGATCATAGTATATAGTTAGTGATAATGCATGCACTAAAGAAGTGATTATATAACCATGATTTGATATTAAAAAAAAAAGAAATTTTTAAAAAAATATTTAACGTATGCTTTATAATCTTTAATCCATCAATGAAATGAAGATTTTATTTATAATTCATTAAAAATTAATTCAATTAAATTGAGATATTATTGCAACCAAATCGACAACCAATTTAATATTTTTCATTACGATTTGTTCCACAAGGTACTTAAATTTAAATAAGATATTCAGTAGTTTAAAATTTGTAAATGAAATAATATCATAATATGTAAGCATTAAAAAGACTTTTTATAAATAGTTCCATTTAAACTTAAGTTTTTAAAAAAATCTACACACACATGCATATACAGAAGTTTTTTTCGGCTTATCTCAAGCAAATATTTTCTTTGAAATTTGAAATTGCTCTCATTTTTTATGAGATTAAATAATAATAATATATGCAGTATATAGCAATGATTAATAAATAATAAGTTTGTGCATGAATTATACTAAAAAATAATGGCATTGATTTATACACAAAATATAAAATAAAAAAAGAGCTAAAATTTAGTAATGAATGAATTATGCTCAAAATAATGGCAAAAAATTCAAATAAAATGAAAATATATTCTATTAACAGCCCATATAGACAGCTCAGTTGATCAAGTCTCACCAACAACAGTGCGAAAATAACCTCTCAGAATCTCAGATACTCTGTTGGACCGGAGCATTAAGGGGACTGAGAATTCAACTTTTACGGGAAGAGAGAGAGAGTGTTTTATGAAGCAATTAATGTACAGGTAGGTAGAACAGATGAACCTAACTTGCCGCCAACTTATTGGATATGTTTGGGACGGTGCGAGATTGGGGGGGTTTTGTATGTTGTGGCCACTATACGCGTAAAGTCTGGCGGACCAAATATATATGTTGAATAATGTGCATGATAAAGACGAGACTTGTGAGAAGTGATTAGAAAAGTTGATGAGTACTAAATTAAAGAGCAGAATTATATATAGAAGCACGTTGCAGTTGGGTTGAGTGGCGAGCAACAAAAAATTATTTGGTGTAACACGACGATCGTGCATGTTACCAAAGGATTTGTCGTTGTTCCCTGCATAGGTAAAACCGCAATAACATGCATGTGCACACAATGTATTTCATGATGGAGAAAGTAGTACGTTTTACGCGGTTTAGAATGCCCCACTCTGCACTCACCCCTACGTCTCGATCCGACAGAACATTTAAGAAGATGTAAATCATGGTAACTGAGCTGAACACAAAGGTTAGATCTTTGTTTATTGCGCACAAAGAGCCCCTCACTTTGAGAGGTTGCTCCCACACTGTTGCGAGTGAGACTCGATCCCTTGTCTTTCTTCCCGAACTTCACCCATATGATCAGCTGAGCAGTTCATGTGGGCAACATTTTCAATTCATGATGTGAGACCTGTAATACTTTTTAACAAAAATATAATTATTTTTATTATTTTGATATATATATATATATATATATATATATATATATATATATATATATGTATTTATATATACATGTCCCATACTCCCATGTAAAAAGTGGGAGTTAATCCCATCCATTAATTTGGGTTGATCAAGGGCGGAAAGTTAAGGAAAAAATATGGTGGCATTTCTATAATTACAATGATGCATTTGAGAATGCTTGATAGTTCATTCTTGGCACACATGTAAGTGCATTGTTATAGATCGTGAGTACAGTAATAGTTATTCGCAGATGCACTACATACAGAAATGTCAGTGTATTTTTTTGTCATTTCCAGCCTTGATCAACCTAAATGGAGAGGTAAACCTAGGGTCACCACTTTGTGCATATGACCAACCGTGCATGGGATAACCAGTTGTATGGGCAAACGCGGATTAGCAATCTGCGCGAACAGGATCACCACTTTACGCAAGTGGTCATTAGGAAAACCTTGCAGTAGTTTAGACCAAATATGTATGGATATATTAACAACGCTAAACACGCATTATTTTGTGATAAACTTTAAACGAACGCAAATTTGATTTTGGTGGAAGACTTGGTCCAAAGGTTTTAGGTTGACCCAGTCTTAGGGTAAAAAGAGCAAGTAAATATGTGACAAAGTAAATTATTTATAAAGCAAAAGTGTCCTAATCTCATAAAGATATGGGATTTGATGTCTTGTAAAATTCTAAAGAATAATAGTTATACTATGAACTCAAGTTCACCTTGTAATGTAGATCCATCACAATTCATATACTGAATGATCACAATTTAAATTGTGAACATTCAGTATATAAATTGTGAATATATAGTTGTAAATATTTATTATATAAATTATAAATATTCAGTATGTAAATGATGTATTTTAGACTCGAGATTACCTTGTAATGTGGATCCGGATCTACAAAATAATTTGTCATAAACGAACATCCATTTTGAAGGAAAATTAATCCTCCGGTCCCCAATCTTACCCCACATTTTTTTCTTTTTCTTCAATTCATTACTTGTGATGTATGTAATAGGACATTAGGTACTTGAATTGTCACATTAATGTCAAAGTGAGAGTGACTAAATTAAAATTGTTATGGTAATAATAATAATAATTATTATTGTGTTATTGGAATGATTGAACCAATTGTAATCATAGCGCCTCTACTATATCTTTTTCGGTCCATTGATCACACTAATTGCTCCAACTATTTAAAAGAAAAATAGTTTTTCAAATCATCACTTCAACTATCAATTGCTTTAATTTGATCTCTCACAAACACATCCTAAAGTCTTGGCTTCATTTTTTTTTTTTTTTTAAATTGTGTAACACTTGTGTGAGATCTCTCACGGATCTCAATCTGTGAGACAGGTCGGGTCTTTGATTAATGGATCAAATCTTTGACCTTATTAATAAAAAATTCAACCCGTCTCATGGATTGAGACTGTGAGCCGGTCTCACGAATTGAGACTGTGAGACGATCTCACACAAATTTTTAAACTCATGAATTATTTTTAATACCAATAATGGTATTCTCATGAATATTCTAAATAAAGAAAGGAATTATTCCATTGTTAGGAATCCTATTCCAATTTTGATCTATTTCACAAACCAAACATGCTTAACTTTCAGAAATCATAATCCTAAAAAAACCACTTTTTTTTTTATTTATAGTTTATCAAAATTAATATTGGCGAAGAGAGATTTTACGAGAGATTTGCTTGATAATTTTGATCGGTTGGCTGATTGCGCGGCTCACGTTTTATCTTCACAGACCCCAGTGGCTCTAGAGGTGGGGTCCTGTGGACTTAGGATTAGTCCGACGAAGTTGAGATCACTTAAGTTTTTTTTTTTTTAAATAAGTATTTTTTTTTACCGTCCTTACATGGCATTTTTTCATGATTACCAATAATTTTAAGCAACATCATTGGGGGGGGGGGGGTGGTGGGGGAGATACTAGGGGAAAATATCATTTTCGTTTTAAAAAATGAAAATTAACTATATTAAATATAATAGTACTATGCATTCCGCAAATGATTGATTTTGCTTCTTTTGTACTCTCTCAGTCCATTTTACTTGTCATGTTTACTATTTATTTGTCAAATCAACTATTTCCCTGTTGCTTATTAGTTAACAAGGGCAAATTTAAAATGTTTTGAGATAATCCTAGATCCTAATTACAATAATTTTTATTTTACTTTTAATTTGTATTTTGTACTTTTATATTTAATATATATATATATATATATATATATATATATATATATATATATATATATATATATATATAACATGTTAGTCATATTTATTAAATAATAAAATAACAAAAATTTTAAAAGTAGGACTACTTGTGACAAACAAATGAAAGTAAATGGTGTAATATGACAAAATTAAAATAGTATGACTAATTGTGACAATGTCGAACAATAGCAGATGACTAAAATGGAATTTGCTCTATTTAGATATACCTTATGATTATAACAAAAACTCTTATAAGACTGTATCATGGATTTCCATCGGTAATACGAGTTGAAATTTTCATAAGTATTATTATTATGCCAAATTTTAGGTCAACATGTATAATACAAGTTTATTGTTTTTCAGAAAGTAAAAACACACCGAAAGTATGTGATTCCTCAGAAAATATGAAGGTAAAAATTGCAAGATTCTCACCAACCGACATATCTTCCTAGGTTGGCTTGTTCGAAAAGAAAATCAATCCCCCCTGGCCTAATAACTAATCATCATTATTTAATATATCAGCAATCCTATAATACAACTCTTTAAAAATAACGTAAGAATGAAAAGAAAAAAAAATCTCCAATAGTTCGAATTTCTTTCTTCCTGGACTTGCAGAAAGAATGTGAGGTTCCCGGCCAAAAAATGCATACATATCATCAGTCTCATATGGTGATGTTATGCCCAATCACACTTGTGAAAATGAATTATTCTGCTGGGAGTTCACAGATTGATCATGCATATAGATCAGAGTCAGAGATCCCAATCATTTTTTTTTTCATCAGCAACTCCTAGTAAAGTAGTAAAGTTAGTCTGGCGATTAGCTCGGTAATTAACCGGCAAGGTTCTAAATTTGATTTTTTATGAAGTTATCTATTCGTTTTCTTGGTTTGAGTTGGTCAGTTATAGAAAATTGAATTTCACTCATAGTGCACTTTTTTTTTTTTTTTTTTTTTTAAATATCAGGGAATATTCCGATTAACAACATGACTCCTATGAACCATGCTGCCATCATAACACACTTTTGAGTGATGATTGTTTACTTCTCGTAAATCAAATGAAAATAATTTTTTTTTGTCCTGCCAGGCTTAGCTCAACGTTTTAAGGGTCCTCTGGGAAGTTTTGCTCCAACGGCAAGGTTAGAGTTCGATTCCCACTTAAGAAAAAAAATAAAAAATTGATTAGAAATGATGAAGATTCCTTGAGACCGCCTCACGAATCAATTCGAGACGAGTCAGGTCAATATGAAAATGTAATACTTATACTGAAAGAATGCAAATATTAATTATGAATAAAGTTTTTGTTACTTGTAAGGAAAAAACTGTAATACATTTGATAAAAAAATGTAAATGTATTGCATTTTCTTTTATAAGTAACAAATATTTTATTCTTGATTAAAATTATATTTTTCAATATAAGTATTACATTTTGATCGATTGAACTATTCCAGTAGCTTCAAGCGCCTTGTTGACATCAAGCAGGTGCTATTTTTTTTAAAGTAATTAAATTAAGAAATCATGAATATTACGTCAGGCTTACGTAACCAGTAGGCGTCATTCTATGACGCAAGCTGGCGTGTTCCAGAACCCGCCACTATATAACAGCCCTTTACGCCAACACAACACGACACCCGCTTAACAACCACAAACACGCGAAACTGCGAACTCATTTCCCGCACTTATATTCCACGTTCTTGTCGGTAACAATAATACTATACGGAGACGTTTTCCATTTTAACTTTCTGCAAATTAGACCGACGTTTTCCATTTTCTTAATTTCTGCAAATTCCAACACAAATGGGGGTGGAGAAGAGGAAGCGTTTGAATGACGTCGAAGTTCCCGGCAAGAAGGCCAGGGCGGCGCCGGCGCCGGAAAACGACGGGAAGACCAATAATCCGGCGGCGGCGGAAGAGGAGGAGGTTGAGGAGTTCTTTGCCATCCTGCGGAGGATACAAGTGGCTGTGAAGTATTTCGGGAAAGTTAACGGCGAGAGTGGCGGCGGTGGGCGGAAATCGACAACGGAGACGGCGGTTAGGCCGTGGAATCCATCTTTCCGACGAGAAGATTTTGAGGAGAGAGCGGAGGCGCCGGAGACGGTAGTGAATACGGGTTTGGATCTTAACACTGAACCGGATTGCCCACCGACTAGCCCGGACGACAAAAAGCCCGTTTAAACGGGTATTACCCAATTTCACTTACTAATTCCACCTGTAATTTTTTGCTTTTGGAATCATTATTTTTAACTTTTAATAAATGATCATTAACTTTATTTATTTTAACTTGCCGTTGCTTATCAATACCTAAATCATATTTTTATAATATGATTTTCTTATTTGGCGGAGCATATCTTAGACCTATGAACTCACATTTCTTACAGGAGAGTAAACTGAATTCATCTAGTTTTAAGATTTAACACTAAATTATGCATTTCTGAACATACACAAAAAAACTTAATCCAAACACAAATACAAATCTTTAATGTTCGTGATAGATTAAAAAAATATTATTGTTTTATATGTTCATAAACATAAATTTGAATGTACATAAACATTAAAAGCATGTATATCATATCTATTTTTATTCACTATGTAGTAGGATTATAACTTTTCTTCTATATATTCATAAAAAATAAAGTTTAATGTAAATAAACATTACACTACATGCTCATCATGTTTAATAACAATCATCATGCACTATGTTTATAATATTTTATCTATACGATCATAAATCTAAGCTTTAATTAATGAACATAAACAGTAAATTGTTGATACATCAAATCTATTTCCATTCACTTTGATTTTTTTTTTGGTGAGGGATTTCCATTCACTTTGATGTGTAGTATATCCATAATGCTATTTCTATTTGTGTGTGTCATTTAAAAGATATCAATTAGAACATTTTAATAATACATTTTTCATATAATAATTTTGTTTGTACAAAAAAAAAAAGAGATAAAAATAAATTTATGTTGAAAAAAATTAAGTAGAAAAAATAGAAATGTGTTAGACTTGCACCCTATGCCATGATATAACTATTCTTTTATACTTGCCAAAAAAAATATAACTATTGTTTTATACTTGCCAGAAAAAATATAACTATTGTTTTGATTAGATACTCATCTAGCTCGTCATGTTTTAGAGTGCAGGTGTATTAGCGAAAGTCATGTTTTGGAGTGGAGGTGCATTAGGGGAAGTCACACTCCTATGTAATTATAAGATAATAAGAAGTTGAATCAAGATGAGGTTGGTCGAATTTTTCGTACATTATTAGTGAATAAATGTGATGCTCACTTAGTAATTTTGAGGATAGTAGGGTGATGAATATGGGGTCAGTTCTAAGGTTTTGAGTCATCCACCAAATCATTTACAATGTTGGATGTTAGTTGTAGCACTTTAATCTTTTAAGATCATATCAAGTTCTAGTAGTTGTTATTGTTTTGTTTTATTAGGTATGTATTTTGATATATCATAAATATATAATAAGACAAATAGCTAGCTCATTATTTATCAATTTGACAAATATTTTACAATCTTGTGATGAGTATGTTTGTTGATCAAACACTCACACTACATCATAAAATATAATGGATGTTAATGAGGATTACTTCTCGGGCCAGTGTACGTACAGAGGTTGGTATCGAGCCCTTTGCACATGACTTGGTCTAACTGATCACTACCGACTGCACTTAGACCTTTCTCACCTTTCTCGATAATCTTAGATATTGAGCTTACGTGCTTGACTCTTGAGTAGATTCTAGTATCTTCCTGATCAACCCGACCTATTAATCTCGGGACCGGCCTTTAGACTTAGGTTCCACGCTCCGTGTTTAGGGAATTGAAACATCTAAAAGCACGCGTAAGATTCGACCTCAACCTGTGCATGTGTTCCACGTGCCTAGCATGTCGGAGGGTAGGAACTTGTTCCCCAACATCGACTATGAATACTGCATTTATTGTGAGGTAGGAGATCTTTTTTATGTTTCTATATGCTATATATAAAGGAACTCGGAGACCTCTGACCCATTGTCATGTAGCCAAGCCCAACACTTAAATCAACCAGCTGACAAAGCTAAGGACCTGGGCCTGCACCGACTTTAGTCCGTATTTCATAGTTCATACCGCCCGTGTTTGCTACATCAGATGTGAATTCTTTTAATTAAAAAGAAATTAGTTTCCTTCATTAATAGTTTCATTTCAATTTCTTTCAAAGTTGGAAGAAGACACAATTTAAAGAGGCAAGAAACTTTTTGAAGCATCATAACTTTCATTATATTGCTAGCAAAAATAAAGGAGTTTTTTTATTTTCTTTCTGATTTAATGTCAATATTAAATTGCATGATATTTACAAGTCAATTTAATTAATTATATTTTTGTGAGTTCAGGTGTGTAATTAGATTTTTTTTTAACAGTTTCATGACTTAATTATTATCTTTAATAGTTTAAAGGCTTATTCAACTCTTATTCTTTTTTTCTTTTTTGAAACAATATTCGACTCTTATTCTAAATATATGCTTTATTGATTTTCATATTATATTTGGCAATGTTCATTGAAAAATGAAAATCCATGATGATATGTAGGGGCCAGTGTTATGGAACCGTTATTATATTATTGTGCAATTGACTTCATATATTTGACTCTTATCACTGTCTTATAATGCATCTTAGGCTTCACATGGTGCGCAACAACTACTATCATCATTTTATCAGAACAGGATAATCTTTTTTCCTCCTTCCACTAATTATTGGATGGGGAAGAATATATTAATACTAGTTTTATACGCGCATAGTGCGAATGGGTTAATGCCCAATGTTTATATCTAAATAAATATTTGAAAGTATATCAATGCAAGATTATATATGAGAAGTTTATACATGGTAATTGAATGTCGAATTTTGTTATTTAAATATCTAACTCAAAGTATATATATGAATCTAAAATAATATAGAAAATTCATTATAATTATTACTAAAATAAATGTTTGCAACGTTGTAAAATCGATAGTCTAAATATTTGGTCTAAAAATGATAGTCTAAATAAATACTCCGTACTACTTTTAATTTGAATTTTTTTAAAGTGTTCTTAATTCTCTTTTGAGTAACATTGTCATTGTCTTCAATTTATCTTTACTATTTGTTCTCTTCCTTTTTATTTGTTGTGTGTTATTTGCAATTCGGTTATTGTTGGTAGCATAGATGACAACGTCATGCAATGAGATTACGATATAGGAGCTATGGACTTTCCTTTAGGTGCTCTGCTTGAGGTTCATTTGGTTCAACCATTATTGTTGAATGGGTTATTGTGGATAAAGAAATTCCTAGTTTAAGAAAAAAGATTAAATAAATTAATAAAAATTTGAAAACTTAAAATATTATGTATTCCAAAGATATTAAAAGGTAATTTCTCGCTTCAATTTGCTGGGTAATGGGTTATTTGAGTACTTTCATTGTCAACAATCCCCCAAGTAGTTAATATGATTGGTTTCAAACTATTCTTTTTTTTATTTTTTTCATGGTATTAAAGAAATACATATGTATCATTTTTTGGTGTAACTACTAATTTATTTAATTCAATAAGAGTAAAATAGAGTGATTCCATTTCAATTTGTTAGACTATTTGAGTACTCTCTTTGTCAACCAATCCCAAGTAGTTAATATAATTAGCTTCAAATTATTCAAATTTTTTTTCATAGTATTAATAAAATATTTGGTAAATAAATATATAACATTATTTTGTACTATAACTTTGATATTTAATTACAAGATATTGTAAAAATAAGATAATGGACAATGTAATGAATTAAAGAATATTTGCATGAGAGAAAATAAAGACAATATAACTAATGAAATTATTTCTCTTATTTAATTTAATTTTTTGATAATGAATAATTTTTTCAAATAAAAGTATTGTAGACACATAATTCTAAATTAAAGAAATACATATGTATCATTTTTTGTTGTAGCTACTAATTTATTTAATTTAATAAGAGTAAAATAAAGTGAAAAACTTAATTATGTCAAATTTGATTGAGATGAGGTTCGAACCTAAGACCTTTCTTATAGAAATTAATGGGTTAGTTAAAAGTTAACGGAATATTAACAGAGAAGAGAATATTTAACGGAAAACTTAACGGAAAATCATAAAAGTAAGGTTAAATTAGGTAATCTCTATGAATAATATTAATCAGAATTATCTTAGCCATCTATTTGATTAAATAATTCATCTGAACCATCCATTTGATTACCGCCATTTTTTCTACCCATTTTAGGCCTAACTCTCTTTGGCTCTTATTAGTATAGTAGATAGCAAAATTATTAAATTGTCTTAAAATTTAATATTAATTTAATGAAAATTGTAATAGAAGATCAAATAAGACAATATCAATAAAATAGAGGGACTAAATGTGACAATATCACAATAGTTGTGAAATTAAAAGTGAAATTTACCTTATTAGAAAGAGCGAAAAAATCGAGACTAATCCTATTCGTGTCGAGTAGGACCTCAATGATGACAAAAGCATTTTCTCGTGAATTCTAAGCAGATAATTACATTCATAGGGTTCAAACCGAAACCTCTAGTAATCTTGAAGAGATTACGTTGGCTCATGCTCATCCACACCTTATGAGTTTCTTTGACATAATTGAGTTGATAATTTCAACAATTGATTTTCAACAAAACATTGAAAATGGTTACATTTGCTTCTAGAAGATGGTTATAATCAAAGCCATTTCAACATCACGTTAGATTTTGAAACCCTTATGAGTTATGAATTATAAGTCTATAAAAATTATATAAAAACTAATAATAGTAAGGTTGTAATAGCACTAAAAAATGTATTTGTGGCATGAGACTTAGCTCTGCGGCTTAGTGGCAGTATTTGGTAGAAGAAGAAAATGTATTTGCGTAATTAGTTATAGTGTTAATTTATACATTATAATCATTTTCTTGGATAATCGTAACTTTTTTTTAAAAAAATTACTCATTCTTTATCTCTTTACCCCATTAAGTCACTGATGCCGTTAAATAAATTAGTCATTTTACACTATAGATAAATATCGAACCCAGATTCTCCTAAAATTCTTTTCCACAAAGAGAGAGCTCACTCGCCAATTGAGCTACCCCGGTTATTACCATATATTATGTTGTAGTTAGTAATTGTTCAATAACTTGTTCTCTAATAAGTATACACATGTCCATTCTCTATATCCCATACAAAATGACATGAGACTCACCATATAATGTGTTGGACGATGTGCTAGTCTAATAAGAATTCTAATGCCCAAATATAATTTCTATGACTAGGAACACTTTTACAATAATTGTTAATTAATTATCGTTACTCATATTCTTAATTCTTAAGAATGAATAATTATGAAAATTATACATACTAATATCAAATGCATGCTAATTGAGTCATAATAAAATAAGTAAAAATAATTATTTATTATATTAATTATTAATTGTGACAAAATTACAATATCAAAAAAATTAAATGTTGGCTCTTAGGGTCTACATACCTAACAAACTCTCACCTACACTATAATCAATATACATGGTATCTAATGCCCAGGGCAATTCTAACTGCTTCTAGTGGAGCTGGTCCAGGAGAAATCGTCACTTGTGGAAATTGAATCCGAGTTCTCCTGGAATTCAATTGCTTCTAGTTAAGTGGTTTAGTAAACGGATCTGTTAGATTATCCGTTTAAACTATTTTATGCGTAGTAACATCTTTTCTTCCGATGATCTCTCTTATGAGATGATAATTTTGCAATGTGTTTGAACTTCTAGTGTGACCTTGGCTCCTTGGATGCTTGGATTCTGAAATAGCCTATTGTTTTCACAATACAAATGTATTGGAAACTTAACAGTTGGAACAACTCAAGTTCAATAATAAACTTTTAATCCAAACTACTTTCTTTGTAGAATTTGATGCAACAAGCTTTGGTAGTTGAATTTGTAGTTGTTTCCTATTTAGAACTCTTCCAACTAATTGCACCATCATTGCATGTGAACACAAATTAGATATGTGGGTAAGTGGGTTTCATTGAAAATTGAAATATGTGTACCCCATTAAGAGCATTGCTATCAATGGTTTATGCATGGATAATGTCAGAGATAATGGTGTGTTGGAGGAGAGAGAGAGGGAGAGAGAGAAGGGTGAGGATCAACTGCAAAATTGGAGTTATTTCAGAAAAATGGGACCCACTAAAGAAGGAGAAGAGTTGCATCACAGCCGCGTGTGAGGCAAATACTGCGCCCAGCGGGCGCGTGTAGTGCACGCGCCCGCTGTCGCGCCTGACACCAATTGTTATATATATATATATATATATATATTTTAATTTGATTTGTTTGTTTTTTTTTCCTCCCACCTCATTTTCTCTTTCCTAATCATACTTACAAAAACTCCTCAATTACCGTGAAAAAACCTCATTGATAAGGATGCTCTAATGTTTAATACTCATCCATAGGCTAAGGTTAAATCATTAGTTCTTCATTACTTGAGGATATTTTCAATGGCCTTCTAGTGTTCTTCACCTAGATTTAGTTGGTATCTATTTGTGGCACTCACTATATGAGCAATATTAGATATTGTACATAAGATTGCCTAGTAGAATTTCACCGCTTTAATTTTCAATTTCTAAACTTGCTCAATTTCATCTCCAACTATGCGATTGTTAATAAAAAAGACCCTTAATCATGCACATAATATGCAGTTAACATATAATGTGTCTGTAGTTAACATATTATGTACTTTCAATTCACATAATTTATTTTTGTATAGGTCCACAATACAATATGAACCTTGCTCCATGGTATGAAAAATGCATTCCCTCCTTGCCCTTTGTTTATTCAAAAATTTTCAATTAGACCAATTCTTAGGTTTTACTATTTGAGCCTGGATCTCACAGTCCAAAGAAAAGTGATTAATATACAATGGGCCTTGAAACTGAATATTTTGTAAACAGGCCCGATATCAACAAATAAAATTTCATCGGAATCGGGTCTATGTCGGAGGAAGTCAATTGTTATACCATGGATCTAAGTTTATATTGTATTATGAACCTATACAAAAATTTTGTATCTTTAATTAATACATTCGACAGTTAACAGTTTATGCATATGTAAAGTAATAACTTGACTTTTCAAAGAAAAAAAGTAATAACTTGATAATTGCTCACTCATAATATGATAGTTAGAGATATATAAATTGTTAACTGCAGGTACAAAAGTGTCAACTACAGATATAGAATTTGAAAGGTAATTTTTGGACCAAAGTCTACAATACAAGGTAAACTCTGGTCTACAGTATAATTTGTCAAAGGAAGTAGGGCAAATTTTTATGTGAACTATGTTTCACGTAGCGGCGCGAATCAAATAATATACTTTATGTACATAAATAATACTCCGTATTTTTTTTTTTTTTTTTTAGTCCGCACAGATGAACCGTGGTCCATAGAATAATGAATCAGGAAGTAGTACTAGTGGGTAGTAAACCTAAACCCGGGTCGAAGCGGGTCGTCCACCTACCAGTCACGGTGTCAGAGGGCAGTGTCGAACTTGGCCAGGTTCGAAAAGTTGAAAACGTAGCAGAGGACGACTGTGGGGAGAGTGAAGAAGAAGCCATAAAACAGTATCTTTCTCGCAATGCTCTCCGATTCCAATTCCTCTTCGTCGTCGTCGTCGCCGCCGCCGCCGCCGCCGGCCGCTGCATCATCCGACAATGATCGGAATCACGACCCCGACCCCAACCCTAACCCTTCCCCCAATTCAATCGATCAGTCTCTGGATGCTATAGAGAATCAACTAGCTTCCATTTCAATGTCTTACCCCGAGACCGAGTCCGAGGCGGAGCTCGATTTTGATCCCCCTGGAGCCTCGCAGTTGAATGAGCTTAGAAACGGATCGTTTCACGAGGAAATTGAAGAGGCTGGTGGTGAGGAGGAGGATGAGCCGAATTTTGGGAATTTTCTGGACGAAGCCAGCTCATCGAGAGCTGGGAGCAGTACGTTGATTTGGAGGAGCAATTCTGAGGTGGATGAAACGGATGCGTTGCCGAGTCCAAGTAGCAGTGCTTATGCGGGCGAGAGGGGGAGTAGTGTGTCCAGTAGCAGGGGCTCTGGAATTGGGGATGAGATTTGCGAAGTCGGTAATGATGACTCCGGTGATGGAGTTTCCGAGTCTAATTTGCAGTGGGCTCCAGGAAAACGCCATGGTGATGAGGTAGGTTCTGAGCAGTTGTATACTTTAGCAAACCGTTTCTTTTTCAAGGTGCCCCGTGTATACCTTCGTTTATGCTTGTGTTGAACTGAAGCCATGGATTTAATTTAGTAATTAAAGCTGTTTTTTGTTTGTTTTTTTTCAACATTGTAATAAAAATTTGGCTCTTTTCTTTGTAAAACTCATCAATGCTGTCCTATTGGCACATGCAATGCAGAATGCAGAATGAGCATGACTAAAGGCTTGAATTAGCTTTTAATATATGCTTCTGTTGAATCTTGATTTTGAAATATGAACAGAGGTTTTTTATTCACATACAAATAATAGTTTTTGTTAGTAAATTTGTTTACAGAACAAAAAGAAAAAGAAAAATATTGCTGTAGGTAATCTCCTTGTGTTGCAGAAGGGGTTGATATTCTTGTTTGTCATCATCTCTTGTTTATTTGAATAACGAAGTACAGGATGATGCTTCACTTTCTTGGAGAAAAAGGAAGAAGCACTTTTTTATTTTGAGTCATTCGGGAAAACCAATATATTCTAGGTATGTATCTATGTCATTGAGATTTCAGAATTCTACTGTGGTGTTTAATTAATTATTCCCTTCATTAATGACATGGGTTTTGCCCTGGTTTACAAAGTATTTATTTCTGTTTATGCATTCAATTTTTTTTTTTTTTTTTTTCCAGTTTTTTCCATGTCTAAGAGTTGTCTTACTTTTGTCATTTGTAATTTAAAGATATGGAGATGAACACAAGTTAGCTGGATTCTCTGCCACTTTGCAAGCCATCATCTCCTTTGTAGAAAATGGGTAAATTGCTTTTGATTGTTTCCTTACCACCCACAAGCCAAAATATCATTAGTGAGTTGGAATCCTGGGAATTTTGCTGAAGCCTGATAGATTTTTTTTTGTCCTTCAGAGGTGATAGAGTTAAATTGATTAGAGCAGGGAAACACCAGGTCAGTTTTATATCTCTTTTCTCTTCAGAACTTGCACCTTCCCTTCTCTTATACAACACTTCCAGCAGCTTTGGCTCAATAATTGACTTCTTAATGTTAGTTTATAACAAAATTCAATCTTGACCTACATAAGCAAGCAGATTAAACCATGAGAAGGTTAGTTGACACTTGACAGGGAATTTCATGTATATTGGCTGTTTTCTAGTTTAGTACATAACATATTCATTGCAAATAGTTTCTTATTAGTATGCTTAGCCTCTTCTTTTTTTTTTTTTTCCTATGAAACATTGGAAAATTAATGTGCCATGTAGAAGATTACACTAATCATTAGTATCACGTGTCACAGTTATTCAGTTTTTGAAAGCATTAAGGTTTCTTTCAGGTGGCTTTTCTTGTTAAAGGACCTATTTACTTAGTTTGCATAAGCTGTACGGAGGAGCCTTATGAGTCACTAAGGGGACAACTGGAGCTGCTCTATGGTCAGGTAACTTATTTTCCCTGACATGCACGGACAATAGATATTTCTTTATTTGACACATATATCGGTATTTTTGTGTTTCCCTGTATCATTAGATGATTGTGTCATTTGTTTGCCAGTTTTTCTGCCTAAGCTTGTTAGATACTAAAATATCTTGTCATAGATGTATTCCTCTTACAGTAGTTATGCATATATGCAGATGATTCTTATTCTTACAAAATCCGTGAATAGATGTTTTGAGAAGAATCCAAAATTTGATATGACGCCATTACTGGGAGGAACAGATGTTGTTTTCTCTTCTCTGATTCATTCCTTCAATTGGTTGGTTTCTCAATTTCCTTTTCCTAGCACTTATTTCATGCAAAAATATTACAAGGATAATCTTTTTTTCAGTCTTCTTTCAAAATATTTTATATATATAACTGGCAAGTTCTTCACAGTGAGGTGTGGTGAATAGGGCTGGCCTCACCCTTTGTTATTTTATTAGAGTTTTAGAGGGGGACATTTATAGGAGTGATCCCTTACAATCATGAGAGATTCAAATCCACTTTATGAAGTGCTTTGACCTGATTTGAAAATTGATTAAATGACTCAAAGTGTGAGGCTAAACCTTTACTTGATTAGCTAGGTAGACCTTCTGTTGGTTACCTCCTGAAGCACATGCTTGATTATGAATGTGACATTGGACGTGAGGGTAATGGTTCTGTTCATAATCAGCATTATTCAGTGTTTCCACAGTTTTCCTGCAATAAAAGAAGTTCAAAAGGAATTTGTTATGGAACCTAGTAAACTTAGGAGCACCCTACCAGGCATGAAAGATTTGTGTGATGTTTCCTCATGCAAGTAAAATACTAAAATAAGCAAAGTGGGACGATATCATCTTGGCCAAGCTAACTGCAGGAACAAGTTTTTGGGTTGCCTCTCTATTAAGAGTATTAGTAGAAATAAATTTAGAAAGGAAAATAGGGAAAATTATGAGCCCGTATTGGGGCATGTGAAGCCAGTGGGCCCAGCACATTTATCCCACCAAAATTTACATTTCCTCTATGGAGCTGCCCCAATAAATGGAGTTATAATTGTGCAAGGGTAGTTTTGTCCAATAAATATGACAAAAATAAATGACATAACCTGGATTGACACATAATGTTTATATATATGTGCGTGTGTGTGTGTGTATGTATATAGGAATAATGATGTTTTTCATTGTCCATTGTTATGCATGACAATACTTCAAGAGATTAATCTTGATATTACTTCTGTGCTTTAAAATTAGGAACCCTGCAACCTTTCTTCACGCGTATACATGTCTCCCACTTGCTTATGCAACAAGGCAAGCTGCTGGTGCAATATTGCAAGATATTGCGGATTCTGGGGTCTTGTTTGCCATATTAATGTGTAAACACAAGGTCTTATTATGCTAATCTAATTTACTGTCTTTTTTCTAGTCTTTTCTGTTTTACTTAAAAAAAGACTATTTTCTAGTTGCAACAATCATGCCATTATGATATTAATTTTTTGGAGCATCCTAAATTGAAAATTTTGAATCTAGGTCATTAGTCTTGTTGGTGCACAAAAAGCTTCACTGCACGCGGATGATATGCTATTACTCTCCAACTTTGTCATGTCTTCTGAATCATTTAGGCAAGTTCTTTTTTAACTTTTTCAATCCTGTCTTAATATTCACTCTGCTTATCAAGGACATTATTTGGCATATGAATATGCAGGGTCTCTATGAATACTGAATTGCTAGATTTGTTTGCTTGTCTATTTAGAACTATGAACATATCATTCAACAAAAAACACATTACTTGCCCTCATTGCTTGGTAATATTGGTAATCTAATTGCACTATTGCATCAAAATGCACTTCCTCATGTATTCTTGGGCAATCTTGCCAAGCTCATTTATTAGGATCCAGTGTGTGACTGGTCATCTTAATAGTACTCTTGATTGTATTGAGTGTCTCCATTAAATGGATTGCTCAGTTGTCTCATATACAATCTAAGACCTGTGTCAGGTTCTGTCTTCCGGCATCAACTAGAAACAGCAGGTGTTCTTATACAATTGTTTTGTTGATTCTTGGTTGTGGAGCATCTTATCATGAGCACCTCTTAGACATTTTGTTAGCTTAATAAAATATGAAGTCACATCTTTCTTTATTGTGAAACTACATTTCATTTTCCTCCTTTTTGAGTTGCTGATTTGCTCTATTCTGTCTGTAATGTGGAATTGGTTGAAGGGCTTAATGCTTAATACCTCTTTGTCTTCATGCAGAACATCTGAATGTTTTTCACCAATTTGCCTGCCAAGATACAATCCCATGGCATTTTTATATGCATATGTGCATTATCTTGATGTAAGTTGGGCTAAGATTTAGATTTTTTTTTTTTTTTTTTTTGGTTAAAAAAAAAATTTAATCATTTATTAGAACTTTCAAGTGCATTTTGAAATGAATGTCAATACTTGAAGGTTCCTTTGCTGGATTTTGACGATATGGTTTGCATATCTGCCATTATCAATCTTTTATTAGTTGGGAAATGATATAGTGTAGTTGTGTTGACAGGTTCAGACATACATAATGTTGCTTACTACAAATTCAGATGCCTTTTTTCATCTGAAAGACTGCAGGTATTTATCACCATCATTGTTGTTGTGGTTATTGTTACATTGTGGAAAGCAGACAGCTATGCAACTTATCTTTTTTATTCCATATGTTTCAACAATGGTATATATGAGGGCTATGATAACTGTCATTTTCCTGAGACTTGGCATGCTAAGTTATAACTTTCTTCATTAGAACAGTTCTTCCCCACTTTCCTCCTTTCCATTTTTTAAAATTCGTGTTATCTTTCAGGATCCGTATTGAACAGGTACTTTTGAAGTCCAATGTACTAAACGAAGTTCAAAGATCCATGGTAGATGGTGGCATGCGTGTTGAGGATTTGCCTGTTGATCCTGGTGTCCGCTCTGGATCTCTATCCCCTCATCTGGGTCAGCCAAGACCAACAACAGGACACACAGAAAATATTAGGGACGCATTTTTCGGTACTGGAGGTCCTGCTGGGCTTTGGCATTTCATGTATCGTAGTATTTTTCTTGACCAGTATGTGTCCTCAGAATTTTCGTCACCAATAAACACCGCTAAACAGCAGAAAAGGTGAAAATGCAAATTCAATCTGCACTGCCTGAAAGTTACTTTTCCTGTCTCATCACCATTTGACTTTTTTCTTCCTATATGCAGATTGTATAGAGCTTACCAAAAGCTTTACACATCAATGCATGACAAAGAAATTGGGCCTCACAGAACTCAGTTTAGAAGGGACCAGAACTATGGTATTGTTATTGCAGCCTTTTTCTTCAGCATGTTTAATATGAACATTTCACTATTTCATGGCCGAGATATTCTCAATCATATATGAAGCCTATCTTACCTTTTTATGGAAGTGACTTCTACATTTTGTGGCACAGTTCTTCTCTGTTGGGTTACACCGGATTTTGAGCTTTATGCGGCATTTGATCCTCTTGCTGACAAGGTTTGTCTATGATGCCTCTTGCTCTTGTTCGTGCTATTTTAATGATGTCTTCACATTTGAATCTATTAACGCCACCTACTTGGGACATTGAATGCTAGAAGCCTCTCACATGCGATAAACCTTACTGAACTAAAAATATGTCGTGCCTTGCAGGCTTTGGCAATAAAGATTTGCAACCGCATCTGTCAATGGGTGAAGGATGTAGAGAATGAAATTTTCTTGCTGGGCGCTAGCCCTTTTTCATGGTAATTCACCCAAAACATATATTTCTACGCACGTTGTAACATTTTTTTTTCTCAAATAAATTTCTGCCTTACTTTTTGATAGGCACCATAGTTTATATTAACCTCCTTATCATGGGAATTGTAATGTCTAAATTTTGGAGTTATTCAGTTTAATATAACTCTAGGGATCTTAATTTACATTGTATCAGCTATATATATTCCAATTCAGAAAAGTTGGATACTTTACACTCCTCTATAAACAACTCTATACCTTTCATCAAAGAGCCTATTATCAGCTATGACAGCCTCTTTCTTGATTTTTTTTTTTTTTTTAAAATAAAATTGTTTGGTAATGCTAGGCTCCATATTAGTTGAAGTTTAGTGTGGATAGATATCTGGGATCTGAGTCTCTTATCAAAGCACAATAATAGTTCTTTGATAATGTGACTTTTTGCCTTTTTTGTGGCTAATCATTATACCACTTGGACCATTGACATAACTCATAATGTTGATTTTTATTATACTAAAAATTTATTTTTAATACACTGAATGTTCATTTTTAAAAGGTTCTGTTTTTGTGGGCTGAAGATTCATTTTTAGGTATATACTAAAAATAAATTTTTAGTAAATTAAAAATGTTCTTGACTATACCAAAAATGAATATTTATCAGTAATTTACTGTATAATTTACCTTGTGGTGGTGGCAGCGGTTTGGTTGTTATGTCATGGACCTTGGTCCACCTTGCAAGGTGGATCCTGGTCCATGTTAACAATTTTAGTACTCTATATTCGTAATTTTAGAACTCTTATGTTAACAATTTTTTAATTATATATTTATAATTACAGAATACTATGTTTACAATTTTAGAATTTTATGTTCACAATTTCAGAACTTTATATTGAATAGTATAATACAATTTTTGAATCTATGTAACAAAATTGTGAATATTGAGTAATGTAATTTTGTATATTGAGATTTAAAATTGTGAATATAGAGTTCTAAAATTGTGAACATAGAGTTTTTAAATTGTGAACGTGGACATGGGTCCATAGCATAATTTGTTGCAACGAAAAGTTATACCATAGACCCGGGTCCACCTTGCAATGTGGATACGAGTTTAAAAACACAATTTAAATACTAAATGTTCAATATATAAATTGTGTATTTTGGACCCGGTCTACAGAATACTTTGCTTTATTTGCCATTGTTAACTATCTTTTTTATATCAAGAGATAGATCGAAAAGAAAAGTGGGACAAATGAAACAAGAAGGAAGAAAATATCACTTCGCTTGCAAGAATTTTCGGTGGAAGAAAATTAGCATTTAAAGTGGTAAGACGTGGAAGAATTCCTACCGCGTAAACCGAAAATCTTTTCCAAGTTTAATTCAATAAAAATTATGCATATAAGTAAAGGGAACCAAATTGTTTTCCTCTGAAAATATATAATATATTACAAAAAAAAAATTAATTGAATTTTTTATACTCTAATTTAATTGACAAAACATAATATATGAAAACATTCTTGTAATTTATTGGGTTTTGAAAAAAATTTGGGTTTTGAAAAAAAAATCTTGTAATTTTTTGTAATATCATATTGTAAAATTATGTAAACAATCACATATTTTATTTTTGATCACACATAGGTAATAATAATAATAATAATAATAATAATAATAATAATAATAATAATAATAATAATAATAATAATAATAATGTATTATATCATATTTAAATAAGTAGGTACTAAATAATTGTATACAAAAATTATTTAGACATATTATTGTTGGTATAAAGCAAAATGAAAATGAAATAGTTGGTGTATCTTAAATTCTTAACTAGACTTCTCATTTCTTAATGTCAATTGCTTTCCTTCATATGAAGTAGAGCCGCAATCAATATTTGAAGGTGCAAACCTCCGGCTTGTAACTTTAATCGGCAAATATCACAATGAGGTAAATCAATCTAAGTTATTCTAGTTAATCAGCTCAAACCAAAACGATAAGTCACTAAGAGTCAAACTTGAAACATTGTGATTATCAAGCCGACAACATGACCAACTTAGCTGGGTTGCCCCATCAATTGTTTCTTTATGAGGCAATTATGTCATTCCTAATTTACTTACTCTATAAGAAAAAGAGATTATACCTTCCTAATATATCCACATGTTTCCTTCTTAGCTTGGTGCCTCTACACTCTATAGCTTAGCAAAATCATACTTTGCCTTATTCCACTAGCATTTTAGAGGTTTGCATGCCCCAATAGAATCAACATAAAAGGAAAAACTTCTCATATTTGGATTACAAATTTGATTCTTGTGAACATCCTCTCAGTTAAATTCATCATACAAAGTCTTTTCAGTGTTATTTACCCTCTTGTGTGATTCGTAGGGCATTACACAAGAGTGGAACTTACAAAATATATATCATCGAGTAGTAGTTACACTTATACTAGTGTAAAATTTATTTTGTGATCTTAATCAACAGAACACTCCAAACAAATAAATTAATCTAAATTGTTCAAACTTATCAACTCAAACAAAAAACTTTATATACATCCTCAGAAGAAATTAAACCTATAACTTTAAGCTTTAAATAATACTCCGTAATGAATAAACTATTTACACATAATAGCACTAAAACACACTACATGAAAAGGGGTGCTTTCTATTGGGGACTTAAACCAACCTTTGACACAACAATCAACAGCCTTCTTCTTAGCCAATCAATCACTATATATTTTAAGGAGTATTCTTTTCTTTTTCTTTTTTTTTTTTTTTTTGAAAAGAAACTAATGAATTAGATCTTAAGTATATTTTAAGGAGTATTCTTAAGTATTTATTGTACAATAGATTTAACCTCTTAACCTATACTAGGTCATAAAGGTACTCGACCATCTAATTAATTAAATCATCTTTTATTAATTTATATTTATACTACTTACTTTTATGTAAACATTTAATATACACACACAAGAAACAAGGGTGGGTTGGGGGAGAGGGGCAACTGCCCCCACTACCCCACCCTTGACCCGCCCCAATATATAAATAAATAAATGAGAACCACCATTCCCATTAGTGATCATATGTGAATCACCCTCCTATGAGTTTTGAGAACGAATTTGATGCATCAAAAAAATCAGATCTATGATGAAATTAATTGAGGAATTAAAAACGCACATTTGCATATGAGACATTATGTTGTGTGCACATACACACACACACACACACACACACATATATATATGTCCTTAATCAGGTGAGGACCATGATCCAAGTGAAAACCTGTGGACAAATTCAAACCATTGATCTGCAAGATCTGAATGATGAAAAATTAAGTAAAAACTGAGTGAAATCATTTTCATAAATATTACAAAGTTTTGTTTATTTTCAACCGGTAGATCAACTAGATTAATGATTTGACTTCGTCCACAGGTTCTCACTACATGATCCTCACACACACACACACACACACACACACACACACACACACACACACACACACACACACACACACATATATATATATGAAAAGAAAAAGAAATTTAAAGAGGTGTCGTGTCAAGATATTGTCATGGAGTGGCAATTGGTATTTTCCTCCTAATTTACCTACCAATCAATTCATAATTTACTCACCTATTCTAACATTGTCTCTTCATGTGATGTGCTTCCACCCATTTGTTAGTTGGGACCACACATAATTCATTTAATATGAAAGCCCTTGTCACTTCCATCTTTAAATCTTATCAACTAACTAAAATAAATATTTAATGAATTTCTCGGCTTTTTCTCATGTGCCATTTAATTTCCTCCACTTTTTTAGATTTTTGTTTCTTTCATCTACTTGCTAGGTGTGCACATCGTATCTGTACCTTTTTCTTTTCTATTTGCAAAAAAGTCCGCAATCGTTATTCGCTCAAATGTATACTATAAATGAATTCTGTCTTATAACTTTAATCGATAAAATATCACTAAAAAAAATAAATCAGTTTAAGTTGTACGTACTTGATCGACTCAAATTATAAAAGTTAATAAACAGGTATTAAGACAAACTCTAACCTTAAAATTTTATAATTATTAAGTTAATTGTTCGACCAATTTGTCACATCGTAATCTGTACTTGATTGATTGGTTTGGTGATCTGCCTTTATTTTTTAGGTTTTCACACATAATAAATTTCGAGAATTTTGATGTTGACTGCAACCAGATTTACACGTTGTATGATGATATGATATGATGGAGCAGTTGGCAATTTCCATCTCTCTCTCTACACACTTTATAGCTACCTACACTATACTTCTGTCTGCCTTCCTTGCTTGTTTTAGTTGTTACACCACACATATTTACGTTTTATTCAACACGTTTTAGTAAATAAATACGCTCCGTCAAAAAAATAATAAAAAAAAATAAAAAAACTTTTTTGAGTAAATATTTGATATATTTTTGTCCAGACACATCTATCTGATTTTTAGTAACCATATTTTTCAATGGTTTTTAGTAAAGTTCTAAATCAATTAAATCGGTTAAAATCAGAAAAATAACAAAAGAAAAATAAGAAGAGACAAAAATGCTCTTACTAAAAATAGAAAAAGTTATGAAAATTGAATGACTAAAAGTGTCCCAAAAAATAAAAATATGAGATGTTAAATGAAAAAAAAAACCGATAGTCTGAGATTAAATTTGAAATTGGCACAAAAAATAAGGGACATCTAGTGGAATTATATATATAGAATACAGATCAGGTGCAGATGTTTCGTTAGGTGAAAAAATAAGGGTTTAATCTCATCTATTAATTCAGTCAAGATCAAGGGTCCATAATGGAGATATCTTCAAAAAATGTGGTGACATACATAATGGCAATTTTATGTAAAGGTGTCTTTCATTGCATTTTTTTTACTTCTTTTAGAGCACAATGTTCTACTATTCATAGCACAATGGTGTGCCTTTAGAGCACACTGATGTGCCTTTCAGAGCATACTGATGTATCTTCTAGTGCACATTATTGAGCCTTTCAAAGCACATTGTTGAGCCTTTCAAAGCATATTGTTGTGCCTTCGAAATGCATATTGTTTTACCTTAGAGTGCATATTGTTGAACCTTCTAGAGCACATTGTTGTGCTTTCCAATGTACACTGGTGTGCCTTCTAGGAGGCAAATTTGTCACTTTCATGATTTGAACAGAATGCGAAGACAGTAGATTAGAGATGGTTTATCGGATAAGATGACGTCGTGTAAAATAGAAGTGTTGTTGTTATTTATTTACTTATTTATTTTAGTCGTTGATATGGACAGATCAAAGGCTCATATTTCTCCTTGCTTTTGCACCTAGGCCTTCTTCGCATAAGAATATAAGTCATCAGCTTGTAACACGGTTGCAACCTCATGCCTTTTTCCTTTGGACAAATCCTTTATCCTAGACTGTCATAACCTACCTGAAATTTTCTAGACCATCAAACTTTGATACAAATTTTGCTGGCAATCTCAACAATTCTTTGATACCAATTTATTGAGATTAACAAGAACAAGAAACAATAATAATGACAAAAAGTAAAGAAAACAAGATTTACGTGGTTCGGCAATGTGCCTACATCCACAGTAATAAAACTATTCTTTTTATTAATTGTGATGGTAATGGTGATACAACACCTAGAGATACAACTAATGTATTTATACGCATATATCCCTATACAACTAATTTATCCGCTCCTCTCACATTCTTTATATGAGACAAACTATTCATATTAAACAATTTCATAATTTTTATATAAGACAAACTCAACATTATATAAAGATATATAACTACTTTTATAATGGACTATATTCATATTCAATGAAAGTTGAACGCAGAAGGGGCTTAGATGGAAGCTAAAATGTATATATATATATATACCTTTGGGGTATCCTCCCCATAGGATGTAAAAAATGAAAGTTCAACGTATAATCGATAATTCTCCTATTTATTTATTTATGAACATAATTTTAATTTTAATCTTAATTGAAAATGTTACACCAATGATAATCAAAATGTGGCACCTTATTAAATTATAAACTTTTAAAAATAGTTTTGCCAAATCGAGACATAATACCCGTGGATCTAGGATGTTGTTTACCAAATTAAATAAGTAATATTCGCACATAGTATGCACAATGTTTACATATTAATATCGTGATATTTACAAGGTACACCTAACCCATAACAAGAACTAATGTTTACCAAATTACGGAGTATTATTTAATAATATTCACATAAAGTAGATATGTATAATGTTTATCAATTAATATTTTTTTTAGTCTATTGAAATGCAGTATAGATACATAACTACTTTCTAAATAATCAATATTGCCTCATCTAAGATTCAAACTCACAACTTCCCATATGATAAAGTAATTTGGTGTAACTAGATTATAAGATCCTTGACAATTAATATCTTATTAGTATTAATTCCAACGTACACCCTCTATAAATAAATAAATAAACATATATATATATATATATATATATATATATATATATATTGGTATGAGACTTTTCTATACATTTAATTGTAAAATGAAGGTGCTATAGTACCAATACAATTATTATGAAAAGGCTAATAGTTATATAATTAACTTTGCTAGAAAAATTTAGGGTGTGTTTGGTTCATCAAATTAGATATTAGGAATGAGAATGAATGTCATACACATTGTTTGCTTGATAATTTTTTAAAATACATGTTAAGGATTTAGTTACTCTTATTATTAAAAATCTCATTACGTAATTAAAGTTAGGTATCATTTCATTAATTCAGACTAACAGACTTATCGTCCTTCATTTCATTACTTCCTCATTTCTTTGCCTCCTCAGTCCTCACTAAATATAATTAGTGCTTTTAGATTTTTGTATTGATTTTTTTGTTCATATTGGTGCTTTAGATGTTATTATATTAGGATCAATTGCCTTAATTTTTTTCTTTTATCTTTTTAAAATCTTTATTACAATTATAGGGCCATACACTCATACATAACCAAAAAACAATATTTGTAATCATTCTAATTCTAGCCTTCTACTGAACATGCAAAATACTTTCACTAAAACTCGTTCCAATTACCAAGTATTTGATTCTGATTCTGATTCGAATTCCAAGTTCGAACAAAACACACCCTTTAGGGAAGCCAAAGTGTCATAATCAAATGTTTATCATTAAGCCGAAAGCTATAAAACTAGCAAAAGCACAATTTTATTTTCTTATACTTAAATAACAATAAGTGGCAAATTATACTAAGGACCTTAGTCCATGTTACAATGTAGATCATGGATAAATGATCATTTTTCGTAAAGAATTGAAAAACTAGAAAATTTGTAAAAAAAAAAAATGGAAAACATATATATTTTTATGAATTGAAGTAAATGTGTGTTGTTTATTTGGTGTCATATTCATGTGGTACCACTCTTTAGAATATGTGGTTATCATAACAAAGAAATATATATGTTATTTTAATGTTTGGACCATATAGTATTTTAGATATTTTGCAAAATACTATATTGACGTTATGCTTTATTTCATATAATTGTAATGCTACATATCTTGAAAAATGATACAATGTGCCACGTTGCTTCATGAGGATCATAGAATAGCCCCATAACAATGATGTTGTTATGTTGACTAGTTGACAAGACTTTAAGTGTGATATTTTAGTGTTTCTATATCTTTTACTAAAATCATTATCTAATAAGTAATAAACATCTGTTGATATGAGATTTGTATTTAATTATCATGTGAATTTATTTTATAATGTCGCTTATTTAATTAGCTTGCAGTGATATTACACACAGTGTATAGCATAAATATGAGAAATGGGGAAACGAGAAACGAAAAAATGAAAATTAAAAAAAAAACACAAAAGAAACATGAAAATATGTTTTTTATATTAAGGTATATTTGTAAATATTTTTTTACTTAATATGCATAAATATTAATTATTTAATATTTAAAAGTATTACACTCATAAATAAAAATAGTGCACCAAAATCACTAATAAATATTTATATACTAAATGCCAATTCCAAAAAGTAAATTTAAAATGATAATAAAATGTATGAACTACAAAATATTTTTAAATTTAAAAAAATTAATCATTCTAATTATTTATATAAATATTTTTAAATTTAAATATTATAGTTAAAATAATTCAAAATATTTATTCATTGTTCACAAACTTCAAAATATTATTCATTTATTAAATGAATAATATTTTGAAGTTTGTGAACAATGAATAAATATTTTGAACTTCAAAATATTTTTAAATTTAAAAAAATTAATCATTCTAATTATTTATATAAATATTTTTAAATTTAAATATTATAGTTAAAAAAATAATCTTTTACTAAAATCACTAATACTATATTCAAAATATTTATTCATTGTTCACAAACTTCACCACTGTGACTAACTGAGCTGTCCATGCAGCCATGCAGGTAAGTTTCCATATAATTATTATTATGCATGTATAGTTGAATATAGTTTTCATATGAAAATATGACATAGATACTTCATACTTGGTATTAAATCATCAAAATTTAAAAGATTTTGATATAACTAATCACAAAGAAATTTTAAAAAATTTCACCAATAAGCTTATATATTCTGGCATCATTATGTACGTTGCAATATTTATAAATTATTATGTGAATATTATAGAAATTATTAATTAAATTTAATACATCATTCTAGACTCTTTCCATCATGGAATGTGAATTATTGTGGAAAGTGTGTGCAATATGGATAAGTGTGAAATGTGGACCATGATGTTTATAATTATAGTTGTATGTATATGGTGCAGTCCAATATTATTGATTGTCTGTGTAGCAATAGGGACATGTTTTCCACTTGTTCTTACAAAATAATTTTTTGGTTTTCCCACTACAAGATTACATACCACAGCTAACAACAGCAACAAGAGACATGGTTTCCACACTCATAAATAAAATAGACAAAAAGCGACGACCAAGTGGCATCTATCTTTTTTGTGACGAAAACCGGCTGCTTATATGAATATTGACAAGGATTCTTGTTGCAGCATTGTGAACCCTAATACAAAAATTTTATATTTATAATTAATAATTTTTGTAGATGAAAATTAAACAAATAACTTGATAATTACAAACACATAATATGACAGCTACATGTATAAAATTGGTCAACGGCAGGTACACAATGTATCAACTACAAATACAGAATCTGAAGATTATTTTTGGACTAAGATCTACCATGCAAGGTAGACCATGGTCCATGGTATAATTTGGTTTTCCCAATGGTTGTTTCTTTGGCCTTCTTTTTTTTTTTTTTTTTTTTGGGGTATTAATTAATTAATTAAAGGTTTGTAATAAACTATGTCGACTTCACCCAAAAAAGAAAAAACAAAACAAATCAAAACAAAAAGTGAATAACATAATAATGCACTTAAACATACTTTTTAGTTTTAATTTGAGGCTATTAATAATATTGTTGCAATCTATGTTGACATGTTGTAGCTAAACAGGAATATAATGCATTTTGCGTGAGAAAAGTACAAACAATAATATGTTTTTTCAAATATTTTTTTCTTTAAATATGCATAAAAATTAATTGTTTACTAATTTTCTTTCAGAAAAAAAGAGTATTTTTTAATTAGAAATATAATTATAAACTTTTATGAAGTTTTCGCGAGTTTGGAAAAAAACTGTGAACGTTCAGTATGTAAACTGTGAATATTCAGTATATATATAAATTATGTATTTTGACCCGGGTCTATGGCAATAATGTTGAGCATATATAATATATAATATATAAATATAAATGTGCAATCTAACTATCAGCTTAGACTTTTAGTTGAGAAGGAACACATGTTTTAATTTGGTATCAGAGTTAACCTCATGGTAAAGGTCATGGGTTTGAATCGCCACGTCACACGATAAAAAAGAGACTATATTGTGATTATTGTCCACGTGTTGCTTGGAGCCTATAAAAAAGCAATCAGCTAGCGCACGTGCGTGATGGGACGTGTTGAACATATGATATATAAACATAAATGTGCAATTTAACTATCAATTTAGACTTTTAATTAAGATGGAACACCTTCTTCAATTGCGTTTTGAGTAGAGAAAGAATCTCATTTGGCAAAAATTCAATGAAGTGCGGCCCCGACCAACTACGGAATAACAACTAGATCGAGACACGTACTCAAACTTAATCAAATTGACTTCACAAAATTATATCTAGAGACACATAATATGAAAAGTAAGAGGACAAAATTCTTCTTGATATTCAATATTGATTATTTAATATTTTAATATAGTAAGTTGGCCCACCTAAGTTTATTATAAATTTATAATACTATAAATTATTTTATTTTATGCAAATTTTATAATGAGTAGAGGTATAAAGGTCAAATTAAATAAGTTTTTGAATATTTCTAGAAATTGAATTTAAATTCTCAAATAAAAAAGTTATTGATGGAAGAATGTGGTCTTAGTTCATGGTCAATAATTGAACTAGGAAGTGGAAATCGAGCAATTAATTAAGTTTAGGGGATAATTAGAATTCATGGATAAAATTTTTGGGGCTTAGATAGGAAAAGAAGAAAGGTGGTTGTCTGAATTGGGTTAGGGAGTATAGTTAAGGGGTTGAGGTGCAAATGTTGGTGGGATGTGGTCCAAAGTAGGATAAGGCGAGAAGGAGTTTAGGAGAAGGTAATGGGGTATTAGAGCCACGTCGGTACTTGTCATGTGCCCTTCGGCATACCGTTAAATACAATGCAGCTAGGCTTAATCATGTGTGGTTGAGAGTGGCTGCAGCGTGACTGGAAAAGATGGCAATGGGCATTAAGCCGCATTCCAAGCTTCCATGCATCCTGCAGTCTCACCACCGACCATGGCACGGCAAAGCATGACCAACAGTGGAGAGCATGGCAAGTGTTAGCCCTAGGCATGGTCAGGAATAGTGGGGCAACATCGATGGAGTGTGATAAGGGCTGTGAGACATGGCTAGGAAATGCTTGGGCACGTACGTGGATGGGCCGGCTTTGGAGCGGGAGGTTCACTCTTTCTCCGACAATTTAGAGCTCATGGACACTATAAATAGGGGATCATGTTCTTCATTAAGACAACATCATCTTTCTAGCAAGACATTTGACATTTCTAGTCGCTTAACTTCATTTTTGGACTAGCTTAATATGTCTAAATGTTGTAATAGCCCCTATTGTGTTTAGATTCGAGACATGTTTTTAATATAGTTCATCACAAACGGAGTGGGCATCAGCGACTAAGTGGCCAAGTTATTAATCCTTGTAGTCATTATCTATGATACTCTCAACTACCTAGTTATAATTGAGGCAAATTTTCTGTGGACCATACATCAAAACATATTCACAAAAATAATGTACGTTATGCATACAAATTAAATAATAAATATTGATTTCTGAATACTTGATTTCTAAGTAAATGGGGTACGGTGTTTTGAATAAGTCCAACTATGTTCTACAAATAATAAATCTCCTGTACAACAGAAATGAGCGTATAATACAAATGTCTAATTAATCAGCCTTTAATCAGCCATACATGCTCAAGTAATAAACTTTATGCACACAAATAATGAACGTTATGCATATAAATATTGAACCATTCAAATAATAAACATTACGTATAAAAGCAATGTACCATATGCATAAAAATAGTATACCTTATGCATATAAATCATGTATCCAATGAATGGTCGTCCACACAGGTGGACCATGGTCTATCTAATAAGCATTGATTATATGATAGGTATGGTCCAATAATATCATTAGTTACAAATAGCCATTCATTCAAACTCTAAAAGGAATTGAAGTATTTTATACAATCTAGTCATTTCTATTGTCCAAAAATATTAGGTTATATACCACGCAAGGCACCACATCCTTTTCGTTATGTGTAGGATTGTTGGGGTGGCTTTTATCTTATTCCAAAATTTAATTTTAATTTTGAAGAAAAGACAGACACAGAAGGGGCATGGAATATTTGGTCTTTAGTTTGAACAAGTTGGGGAAAGATGAGAACAATTTTAATTTTTGTGGAAAAGTTCCATAGGAAATTTCATCAATTCGTGATTCTTAAAATTATGGTCACACACAATTTGGGCCCACCAATATATGCCCACATCCATCTCCATCTTCACATTAAATTAGGGTTTATTTAACTTTTCTTAGAAGCAGTCATGGTTGTCGGTATCTCATTGCTTCTCATAAATTATTGATCAACAAATAAAGCTACCATAATAATTTAATTAATTTATTAATATCAGTGGATTAATTGACAAGTTATAATTAAATAGGATTTTTTTAAAAAAGTGTTGATCATCCGTATCTTTTTATTAAATACAATTATGTATACTATTTGAATTGTATTAAATACTATGAATATATATTTGTTTCTACAATATTATAATTAGACATACTAGGCATATATGGTGCAAAGGGTATTGGTGTCAATCGATACCAAAAAGTTTCTCTAAATAAATAATATATGATTATAACATTTGTTACAAACTATATATTATAATTAAACTACATAAACTAGTCAAATAAGTTTAAGCAGACTAGAGCAGAAATAGTTACAACAACATGTAGCTAATCAAAGGAAAACAGAACACAAATAATGCAGCATGATTGAATTGCCAGCAAATGACCTATTCTCTAACATCTATCCCCATCAAATTAATCCCAAAAAAAAAAAAAAATCATTTGATAAAATTTTAAAGAAAAATTGCACGTTTCATCCCAAATATATAGGATAATTGTAAGATTCATGCATGCATGTTGGTTGTGCTCACTTCTTGTCCGTGAACTATAACTGACATTGCAAATTTCATCCTTTTTCTAACATGTTGTGCTAACTTCTCGTCCCTAGCTAATCTATAAATGACGTTGCAAATTTTGTCCCTATAGTTTAGGGATAAGAATGAGCACGACCAATAAATAGGGATAAATCCTACAATTACCATATAATTTAGCGATAAAAAGTACAATTATTCTTAATTTTTAATATAAAATATATGAGGTCATATAAAGGGAAATAAATAATCTTAAATAATTTTTAAAGTTTCAATGACGATATAATATGAAATTAATCTAATACTTGTGTCATGCACAATTTTCTTAAAACTAATTCGCCTCCTCCCGAGGGTGCTAACAGGTAAATATGATATTGAGCACTAAAATATATCATTATTTTCGATGAACTTGAACAACAGTGAACAATTTGAATTTTAAAGTAGTGTTGGCAAAATTCTTGGAGAGTACGTAAAAGAATCATAATTTTATATGAAATATTCTGCCCAACACAAGGTAAATATGAGTACGTAAAAGAATCATAATTTTATAGGAAATATTCTGCCCAACACAAGGTAAATATGATGCTACAAAGTTAATTTTCAGATAAATATTAAATGGCCCGATATGTGTAAATCATCCTTTGCTCACTGCGCACAAGAAACCGACCTCATTTTGAGAGGTTGCTCTCACACTGTCGCGGGTGAGACTCGATCTCTGGTCTCTCCTAAACTTCACCCTTATGACCAGTTGAGCTGTCCATGGGGGCACAATTCGAATTTTTCGAACGCAAGAGTGAACGAGTACATAGAATAGGAAAAATCAGAAATTTTCAGGTGTGTAAAATATTATGACAATTTTTGCACAAAGACTATATATTACATAATTCAATTTTTTTTAAAAAAGTTGAATTATATTTATAATAGTGTAAATTCACATGTTTTTCAAGATGTGGCAAATGTTACTTTAAAGTTTTTCCAAACTTCATTTTTTTTCCAAGTTATTGTGTACATTTTGAGAATCAATTTCTCATTTGTCCATTATCTATTTTAAACGTATAATATATGAAATGCACTCTCTCAACTAGATGAATTTGAATTCACTTTAACACAACTCATATCTAAAGTGGACTCACTGCATTAATAGATCAAAATGATCACAACCAACATGGTTGGTGTGGTGGTTCAGCACCTCGTCCCTTGAGCATGAGGTTGGGGGTTTGGCCAGTCCCCTACCACTTAGTTTGCTGACCGTTGGGACGGAGATTAGTCTTCTAGCTGTCGGCTGGAGGGATATCTTGGGCAAAAACCCCAAAAAAAAAAGATCAAAATGATCACTTAAAATACTAATTTTCCTAGCAGCATAATCTATAACAATTATTTTTAAAAAAATAGAATTGATTTATTTCTTAAAAGATAAAATTGACCAATATATAGAATGCCAAAAAGTCCATATGTTCCTTGTTACTATGTTTTCCACAAGGGAAAATGTATGGCGGTTTACTTCAACTTTCCACTTTCTGTTGTTTATTTTTTAATTTCTTATTTTCTATTCTCTACTTTTTATTTTTAACGTAAAAATATATTTATCAACATTTATTTTAAAATTTATTTTTTTGGACTATAGCATCATAAAGATAACAAAATTTCTATCTTATTCAAGTTCAAGTTTTATACTTCATCTGTCTCTTTTTTATCTGTCATATTTACTATTCATTGGTCAAAATCAACTCTTTCTTTTTTTTTTTTCTTTAGTATTTTTTTTTTTACTTATTTTTAAATTTGATTTTTGTGTTTAATAGTACTTTTAGTGTAGTTTCTAAATATATGAATTTTGTATACTAATATTAAACGTAATATTATGAAAAATTAGATTAAAAACAACTTCAGTCAAACATCGTTACGTTAACTGAACCAGACACATAAAATGAAATAGATAAAGTAATAAATTAGTTAAATTTACCTAGTTAATGAATATAAAATTAAAGTTGTACAACTTTGTCAACTTTCATAACTTTGTATGCATAATTTTATATACAACAATTATTTTATTATTTTATATTTATGGTCTGCATCTAATATAATTGTGTACTATTTTATTTAGCATAGGCGTTGGTTTGTTGGACGATGTATGATCGGTGGAAACGTTCAACGTACTCCATCCATTTAGATTCAGATGGAGTTGGCCTGCTTAACGTTTCTTTAAAAAAGATAGAAAATTAATGAAAGTTATAGTCAGAGATGAGGAAGACAACGTTGATGTGTTGTTCTTTACTTTGATACATGTACACAATAATAACGTTCTTCAAGAATTTTTTTTATGATGTGATAGAAATAATATATATATATATATATATATATATATATATATATATATATATATATATATATATATATTCTAATGTAGTCGCGTCTTCTCGTGCGGTTCACACCACTCAATATTAGAAAATACACCAGAAAACGCA
Organism: Ipomoea trifida; assembly: GCA_003576665.1. Classification (NCBI taxonomy): domain Eukaryota; kingdom Viridiplantae; phylum Streptophyta; class Magnoliopsida; order Solanales; family Convolvulaceae; genus Ipomoea; species Ipomoea trifida. The sequence continues at coordinate 1,504,678 of CP025657.1, forward strand.
CCACAGTAAAAATACATAAAAACAGCAAAAAACACACCACACACCAAAATAATGCGTCATAACTCCCTTGCCCCTAATGGTGCATTTGCTAACACTTTGTGGTGTATATTTGCATACCTAGTGGTGTGTTTTTTGGTGATGCGTACCTAATGATGCATATTTGTGTGGTGCATTTTCTAACATTAAGTGGTATATATTTGTATACATAGTGGTGAGGCCGCACTGACCGCACGTTAAGGGGCAGCCACACCTGATTATGATGCTATATATATATTTCTTCTATATACCAAAAAAAAATATTATATTAAAATATTGTGTGTATATATATATATATATATATATATATATATATATATATATATATATATATATTATTTTATTTTATTTAAAAAAAAAAAAAAGAAAAGAAAAGAGAGGGCATGTATCTCACCACGGCAAGCCTCTTTCAATTGACTATCAACCTATCATGATTTATGGTGTGCCCACTAGCTCAACAATTTTGACATGTTTTCACCAAAAGTCTAGACTTTAAATTATTACTTTGGGTAAGCCTATGTTTTTTTTTTTTGGGTAAGCCTATGTAATTATTTGCCATTTCAATAATACATATTTTCTCCTTTTTTTTTCCTTCTATTTTATTTTAACCTTTATTATAACATAGGCGTACGAGAACATAGGTGTACGAAAAGTTAATGAGGGTGGATTTAAGGTGACTTCACACCCAACTTGCTAAAGGTGGATTTAGAATATTTCATCTATATTTGCTAGGGGTGGGATCCAAGCTAATTAATGCGATCCATTAGTCGTGGATTTCGAAAATTGAATGCAGATTAGATTGCATATCTAAGTTTAAAATATTAAATAGTTTATAATAAAGAATTTAAATATTTAAAATCAAAATGTCAATAAATTTGCAGACATCCATTCAAAAATATTTATAATAATAACAATAACAATAACAACCAAATATCCAAATTTTAGCGAAGAAAATTGGTAACAAATAATAGTGCCTAATTTTATATAGGTAAGGAATCATAGATAGTCATTTAATTATATAGATATGGTAAAAGAGATGATATATATAATAAAAGAATAATAGACACTAAAAGAAAAATATCCAGCATATAATAATTACAAAAAAAAATATTTTCTTAAGAGAGAAAAAGGAAAACCAAAAACCCATTATAGTCAAAAGTCCAAGCTAAACATTATAATGGTGCCAATAAACAATGGAGTATAACCCTATTGGGTTGTATACTAAAATACGAGTAATATAAATAATTCAAATTGCTTTATATACTAATGATTTATTTGATTTATAGGAAAACTTACCACTGCTTTCTAAAGGTGTATAGTTGATTAAACCCGGCTTTTGAATTGTGACCATAGCTAATAAAAATCACAAAAAAGATAAATCAACCTAGCTTACCTATAGCTGATCATATAGGGTTGTTACATGAATTAATCTTTTAAAAAAAAAACAATTGTATTTGCAGAAAAAAAAAAAATCAAAAGGGTCAAACACCACCTGCGAAAGTATGAAAGACTTACAAACTGAGTTGTTAAGAGATAAGAAAGAAGACATCCAATACATACATATTATAACCACTCTATAAACATGATTAATTACGCATGCATATCCAGTCCTTCACATAATCATAATAATAATAATAATAATAATAATAATAATAATAATAATAATAAAATATATAGTACCAAGCCTGTCAATGATTTGAGTTGGTAATTTACAAGTTTAACTTCCAGTAGGAGCTAGTGACCTATTAACCTTCTTGATTTGAGACAGTCAACTATAGATAATTTAGGCTGATTTATCTTCTTGTGGTTATTTGTCGACTAGGGTCACAAGGCGGGGTTTACCTAGTACGCACCTAAGGTTAGTGGTTGTGAATTTTTATCACTATACAAAATATATAGGCCATGTTTGGTAACATAGTTAGCTTATCAGCTAATTTTGACTTATTTGATCGACCACTATTAGCTGTTTGACTTTGTTAAACAACCAATATAAGTGTGATTAATTAAGTTTTTGTAACAACTTATTACTCTAAAACACTAAGGCACAAAACATCTTTTTGAGAAAGTTATTTTGCAAGCAATCAACTAACAACTAATTTATCAAATATCTTTTAACAATTTGTTAATGTTATCAACTAGTCAAACTCACTAACCCAGCTAGCAGCTATTTACCAAACCACCCCATAGTATCGAGTTCACCCCTAGTCCTCTAGTATAATATTCAATAGTAATGTAATCTCGAATTAATCAAATTTTAATATGACTACTGATCGAATAACTGATTTTCTTATTACAATAAAAAGAAGAAGAAAAAAAGGAGAGAGAATATTCAAATTACTTTATAGCTAAGCAAATCCAAATAATACATACCGCAAATATTCATGTGCCAAGTTGTTGATCTAATCAAATAAATATGGGCAAAGTGATGGCTTGTTGTTGATACCTTTTGTTTTCATATTATTTTAGCTTAGTTGAAGCCATCACAAAAGAAGAAAAGAAAGAGGTGGAGGCCAGGCCGGTGTGAGTGGACCATAGAAAATGTCCTTTAATTTGGAATAACGAATTAGAATACTTTCACAAAAAAGGAAATATACTATCAATCTACTGGTATATATCTAGTTAGGTTTTCTTGCCACAATATTATTATTATTATTATTATTATTATTATTATTATTATTATTATTATTATTCAGTATTGCAAAAATCATGCTTTGACGGTGGCCGACAACCTAAAATTTTGGCGAAATTGTCGTTCTAGGCGGGCATCTAGGCTGCCGGTTAGATTTTTTTATGTTTATAACTACCAAGTCTTAAATAATTTATTTTTTAAAAAATCTTTTAAAATTTTTTTTTTTAAAAAAAAAAGACGCCTAACACCTAGTGATTTTTGCAACCTTGTTATTATTGTCATCGTTGTATTATTATTATTATTATTATTATTATTATTATTATTATTATTATTAGCCCACCCACTGCTGCTTCGTCATGGTCCATAGGCCATAGCTTGTTTATAATTTTATGACAAGCAATTGGAGAAGCAAATATTATGATGTAAGAGATAAGATAGCATCATGTGGAGTGGTGTATGTGCTACCATGTGTCCATCTATTATTGTGTATATTAGAAAAGTCTCCTCAAAATAATAGTAATAGTAATAGGCCGGCCAGAGGGTTTAACATTTACATACATGAATGTAAATATTATTTGAGAGAATATTAACGAATATATCAAGTCAAAGTGGATATAAATTTTATTAAGTAATGAGATGAGTTTTATATATTTATACATTTAAAATAGTTAAAGTGAATTTCAATTCTTATAAGTGATGAGATGGCCAATGACTTTGTGTTCTAGTGCCACAAAATCCCTTTGTCAAATATAAATAAAATGACCGAAAACATGTTTCTATTCCAAGAAACGCGTTTATGAATTTTTGATTAATTAAGAAACAATCCAACATCTCTTGAAAACTTTTGATTAACTAGGAAACAGTATGGAAACATTTCAAAACGAGTTTCAAAGACAAGTTTTACAAAACAGAGAAACACTATCATCACAGAATTTCTATGCAGCATAGGTATAAATATACTTTCATTTTGTAAGAGGTATGAAATAAATATGTTGTTAGAAGGCTTTTTTCTGTGAGTGTAAATAATAATAATAATAATAATAATAATAATAATAATAATAATAATAATAATAATAATAATAATAATAATAATACTAATAATAATAATAATAATAATTAAAAAAATGTTTAATTGAAATTTTCTATAATATCATATAACATCATGCCGTAGTCCAAAAACAAAACTATTAGGCATATTATACTTCTCACACGATAATGAAAGCGCCTAATAAATAATGACAAAGTTTTGAATATTATATCTCTGTTGAATTTTCCCAAAATAAGAGATTCCACCACGGAAGAAAAAACAATATTTTTCAATAGATTGAATAAATAGAAAATCAAAACAACATAGAAATTTGTTAGTCCAGACAACCTCAATTGCACCAATAACAAGTAACGATCCAATCCTTTCGGACGTGTTAATAATGTTACATAATTAGTCTTGTTATATTATGTTATTTCCTTTTATTAGATTGTAATTGGTCAATACTAAACTCCACTTGTTTAGGAGTGATTGTAGTCATACTCTGTATAGGACTCTGCAGTCTGTTGAGTTTGATTGGATTATCGAAAACATTCTCATTGGACGGTCGACGGGTCATCAATTTATATATATATATATATATATATATATATATATATATATATATATATATATATATATATATATATATATATATATATCCTCAACTTTTAAATTCAAACTTAAATCACTATATAACTATTTTGAATTTGAATTCAAACTTGTTAAAATTTGAACTCAACCCAATCAACTTATTTACACCCCTATATTAGACCACATTAGATTTCAAAAATATAGTTTTATTTCTATCATTTATTCATTCTTTTTTGCAAGTACTACACAGTAAAATGTTTTTATGTTAAATATATTTTAACCTGTATCCCAAGTTACGCCCCGTCTTAGAAGTTATAGTGAGCAAGGATAAAATTGTGGGGACAAGATCCAACCAAGTTGGTAAGATAATCGATTTGATAACAAGAAGTTTTGAATCCGAAAATGATCTATAGACTTTCTTGGTCTGTCGATAAGCTATAAACATTTTAAATTGGTTTACCTCATTGCGATTCTTTGCCAATTAGCTAGAATTGCAAGGCAAACTTCACCTAAAGCGTACTTTCGGATAACAGTTGTGAGGTTTTCATATCTGACCAGCAGGCTAATTACACGACTCGCGATTTACCTATTTCTCGTTCAATTTTATTCGGTACGTACACCTGTTAGCTAATATGTCTCAATCGTCATATATAATTATGAAATTTACACGATTATCATTAGTTAATTAAATTTGTCTCTTGCATAAATATGCAATACGCAACCGAAAAGATGATGTGATTGTTAAAATGTAATGCTTATCATATTAAGATAAGAAAAATAATAATATATTATATTGCTTACATAGTATTTTTACTTTTTTTAGTGTCAACTTTATCTGTCACGATTCATAATTTGTTTTAATAATTTTACGGTATTTTGTGAGTTTGGTTGTCTATATTAGAGTTGTGTTAACAATTTGTACGTATTCCAATAAATATATAGTGGGAGAGAACTGAGAAGCGTTCAAATAAAAACACACACCTAAGTATAAACGTGCACTTTGCAATACTGCAAGTGCATTTATGATTTGTAACTTTAAAAGTGTATCTTATCAAAATTAAAAGTGCATTCAGTAGTATGTAAAATGCACTCAAGAGATTGCACTTGTAGATATCAAAGAATGCAATCAAAGTTCGAGATAATTATCAAAAAGTATTTTTCGCATATTCAGAGTTAAACTAAAAAGACAATAAATAACTCACCCCGAGAGTTAAACGTAAATCTTTGTAATTACCAAGTTAAATGTCCGATTAATTTGACAGGAGTTGTCACCAATCTATTTAAATCCCAAACCATCCATTTGCTCCAAGTTAGTCAAAAGATCATCAACACATTTATTTCCTTCTCTCGAAGCATGGAAACATATATAAAATAATTAACAATTACTATAATCACAATTAAAATAATGAAATATTGCTATATATAGTTAACAATTACTAGTCTCATACAATAATCACAATTAATTAATAATGAAATATTACAATTCTCATAAATAAATAAAAGCTATTCTCTATGCCGAGAAATTAAAAACTCGTTTAAATTATTTTTTATAAAAATTAATTTTCTAGACTCAAAAAATAATGCATTTAGATACATTTATTAGTTTTTTTTTAAACACTCATAATTCTTTACAAGATATATATGTTCGACATACTATATATATCCCCACCATCAAGTTTAATCATGTGGTCATCCATTTGAAATGATAAATAGGTATCATCACACTACATAGTAGTTGGTCATTGACATTGCGTCTAGAACTGTCGAAATGGGTCGGCAGGGCAGGTGCAGGCTAAAAAGCCCGTAAAAATACAGGCCTAATGGAGGTCAGCTCGCATGCTTTGGCGGGGGCCAACTAAATTTGAAAAGTTTTAAATTTAAATAAAAATTAATTTGAAAAAGTTAATAAGTGTATATTAAAATAATTTGGATAGCTAAAAAATATATTAATGCATTTTTAATTTGTTAAACACAATAATAATTATTAAAGTAATAAGTCCTAATAAATAATCAAATACATAATTTGTTAATTCATAAGCCAAATAACAAATCATTTATACAATGTAATAATTACAAACATATGTTTATATATATAATTATATAAAATGGTGTGTGTATATATACATACTAATATTAATAATGTACACATACTAGGCGGGCTGGACGGGCCTCGTCAACTTGTTGACGAGGTGAGACAAGCTAACCAGGTAGGCTAATTAAGCTCGTTTTGACGAGTTGACCGTTGACTAGGCCAGATCCTAAATGAACTAAAGTCGAATACAATTGGAGTTATAGAAAGACAAAATTTCAAAATGGCAGTTAGAATAGGAGCAATCTCCATCTATATAGTGATTCTTCCACTGTTGACTTCTCACAATAATTCCTTTTTTTTTTTTTAATTAGTTAACATGATTATCATTGGCATAATGCTTTTTCTTTCTAAAAAGTGCATAAATTCTCCTTAGTGTCTCAAAAAGTGAGCATCCAACATGATTCACAACCATGAGGCATCTCAATTTGCTTGGATGTTAAAAAGAAAAAGATTATGCTGTCCAAGTTGTAATTATTACTTTGATTTACAAAAAAAAAAAAAAAAAAAAAAAAAAAAAAAAAAAAAAAAAAAAAAAAAAAAACGGTAAAAGACTACAACCTAAGTTGTCCATAATTGACTGGCTCAGACTAAGAACGTCAATAGACAGTTCTCTTACCACAACCTAGGTTGTCAGAGCTGATTGGCTCAAACCAAAAAAAAAAAAAAAAAAATGCCAATAGGCAACTTCCTGACCACAACCTAAGTTGCTATATTTGATCAGTTCAAACGAAAAAGACTAATAATAGGTCGCTTTAACAAGAAGTCAAACTTGGAAGTTAGAACCTTATGATTACTAAACCAAGTAACTGACCAACTTGATTGAGTTTGTCCTAAGTGTTAATTGTTACTCTTGCATATTAAAAATTGTTGATTGCCTTTTGTTTTTGTACTTAATTGATTAAGTTTCATTGAAATAGTTGTCTAAAATATTTTAGTTTCTTTGTATATAACGTATTTCGTTTTGATTTTCGGCGAAGTGTTGTAACTATTATCGTCGATAGTATTACTTATAAATGAGTATAGCGTGCTTGTTAATTCATATATTGTAATTGAATTGGTTATGCACATAATATATAGTCTAAATGTCTAATTATTATAGTACTCTTTTAATTTGGATGGAATATATAATTCGATTTAGTATAAGAGTCAAACTCATGCGATTATGGGAGACAACATCAGCCGAGTTGGTCGGTTTGTTGATTTTGTAACTCCAATGGTCGAAGTTCGACTTCTAGTGGCCGCTACCTATTAACTTTCTCTGTTTGAGTCAATTAACTATAAGTATCCTAGGTTGTTTAATCTCTTTATGATCCTTTGTCGAGTAAAGTCACAAGGCGATGCTACCCCCATATAGAAAGGGGTGGGTTCGAGCCTCAGTGAAGACAATGCTGACTCTTTGTGCTTCAGTAGGTTGAGAAAGTAGTTTATTAACAGATACTACATTGTAACTGAGTCGAAAAGCAAAGTAATTGACACAGCACACATAAGGAGCATGTTGTGTATATAATATAATATAATATAATATATAAATCACAAATATATTCTAATTATCATCTTAAAATTTTAGCCACACTAATTGAGAATTGAATGATTTTATATTAGAAAAAGAAAAACAATTGTCTAAGCACATATTATACCCAGAATCATTTATGTGTTGACGACCATATTGATTTTTCATACAAGATAAACTTTTGGACTCTCGAACTCTCTTAAACGATAAGAGTGCACGATTACTGATGCCAACATAATAAGTTATGTACTTGTTGATTATGAATTATAAAAGTGATAATTATAAGTACTCCATTATTATTTATCAACGAATTAAATTCAAAAATTCTTTAAAGATGATATTGGAATTCAATGTTCTAATTTAGACAAGAAATCAACTCCCAATATCAATTCAACTTTGACTTTTTGTGTGTGGTGCAATTCAACTTCGACTTAAACCCCCCACCCCCACCCACCATCTAAGGAGTTAATTACCGATTTAGTCCACTGATTATAGTAAAATTATCAATTTGATCTTCAATTATTATCCTTACCAAATTGAGTCCTCAATTATGAAAGTCTTACTCAATTTCGTCCTCCATTATCATCCTACGGTTCAAATTGACTATCATCTTACATCTCAAATTGATGGGAGAACGGAATTTGGTAAAATTTTCAAAGTTGATAACTTAATTTGGTAAAAATGATAGTCGAGCTGATGACCAAATCAAAAATTCCGCTATAGTCATGGAACCAAATCGCTTATTAACTCTTATCTAAAGAATACTTTCAAGAGTATTCAAGAAAATTCAGAAATACAATAAAAGGCTATTAAATAACATTAAATTAGAAAAACATGATGTTACTTTTTGGTACATCATATCTCACCGTTAAAAATCGCCTACTTTTAACTACTTTTTTTTTATATGATGATACCACAACCACTACATGACGGTATACATTATATAAATCATGCTAGCTTCTAAGTAATGGCTTAAAAATCATGCAGGAGAGGTAACTATTTTTTTCAATTAACCATCCTAAAAGTAGACAATTTTCAAATAACTACTTTTATTGTTGATTTGTGTTATCAATTACTTTTGACTAGAGGTTGGTAACAACAAATAACAATGAGCATTTTTTTCAGATCTCCAAAGCGGACAAAAAGTTAGTCAGAAATTGAATTTCTAATCGACTACGTACTTTTCAGTAGTCATGGCAACGTTTGATGGGGGACAAGGAGATTTGAATCTAAGTTTACTACTTGTACAAAAATGTATCTTAATACTATCAAATTACAAACTAGATTCCGATAAAATGACGTAGCATAGCATGCTAGAATGTAAAACTTGTATTCTAAGTTCTAACATGTTTAATTTGCAAATTAAAGTCATGCTTGATAGTTGATACATGTCAAACATTGTGTGCTTTAATAAAAGATAATGGTGACGTTCCATAAAAATTGTCCACATAGTACGCCTTAAGGTTTGGTTTGGCTTTTGGTCTTTTGGCTCGTGGAAAATCTAGTCGTAGCATTGGATTATTGTGATCAAACTTGAACTTTGTTTACTAATTAAGCTTAGATTTTGGTCTAAAACGATATTCAAATTATGTACTCATATAATTTACATATTATATATTTTCAGTAACAAATTATGTATCAAAAAATAAAGTTAAGATACATAATATATTAATTAGAATATATACATAATTTATTAACTAAAGTATATAATATGTTAAATATAGAAAAAAATTTATGTGAGACTGTGTCATGAATCTTTGCCCATGAGACAGGTCGGATCAAAATGAAATGTTAATACATATGTAGAAAAATGTAATACTTTTACATTTTGATGTAAAAATATTATATTTTTATCAATTCTTTTATAAGTGCAACATTACTTTTAAGAGAAAATATAATACCTCGGATGGAAAAAAGTTATACATTTACATCAAAATATAAAAGTATTACATTTGTCATAAAAAAGTATTATGTTTTCTTGTTCTAAGTAACAAATATTTTATTCCTGATTTAGTATTACATTTGTATACTGACTTGACCCGTCTCACAGAAAAAAATCCATAAAAAGGTCTCACACAAGTGTAAGCCATTAAATATAAGTACATAATATGTTAATTAAAATTTATACATAACATATTAAGTGTAAATATACCTAATATATTAATTGTAATATGTACATATTATAATAACTGAAAGTATATAAAATATTAATTGCATGTATATAATTTACACAATATAACAATTGGCCGGGCGTTGGCTAGGCTTTGTGGAATCCTAGGAAGTAGGAATGCCTAATGCTAGCGATTTAGTCTTAAAGATTTATTTTTTTTCTAATTTGTAGTAATAAAATAGAATGAATGAGTGAGAAAAAAATTGAGAAGAATATTATTTTAATATAATCAAATTTCAAATCATGGCCAATTAATTTAAATTAATTATTAACAAGTCTAAGTCGTGTTCTTAATTAATTAGCCTAAATTAAATATTTACCAAATTATTATTATTATTATATTATTTACTATTTATGTAATTATATATCTATATGGATTGATCACCGATAAATACATCTAAAAATCAATACAAAAGCCACCGGAGGTTTAGCGTAGTTTCAATTCGTCACCAAATATCTTTTTACAATCAGCTAATGTTATCAACTAATCAAACTCACTAACCCAATTTGTTAACAACTATTTGCCAAACACCTTATAAAAAAAAGTGATTTATTATTTATTAATTAAAAAAAAAAAGAATCAATTGCGCACATATTATCACATTTTATTTTAAAAAATAAGAATATTTAAAGGTGAAATTAGAAATGGAACATAATATCACTCTTTTTCAAAAGGCATTAAAGATCACATGTGAGTAGCCAAAGATCATTCACAACAAACCCCCAAACAGGTCATATTCTCTGTTTAAGGTTTACTGTGAAAACCCAACAAAATTTGTCTTCCTAGCCCTTAGGACTTAGGAGTGTAGGGGAGGATCCTAGGTTAGGCCACTCCTATGCTTTCCACATTATATATATATATATATATATATATATAACTTTTTAAAAGTGTGCATTGGGTAAACTTCACTTTTATGTAACAACATATTGACCGCAAATTATATAGGAAAGGTAAACCACACTAAAAATATCTTATAAGATGGGCTCAATCAACATGGCGTATGTTGAAAAGAACTGGACTTTTGAGTTTCTAGTGCAAAAATCATGGTCTATCTTGCTAGGAAAAGAAAAATGAAGAAAAAAAAAAATCAACGGAAAGGTATTAATTTAAATAAAAGGAGTTTGAATTGTTTAAACAATTAAATTGTAGAATACTCTGGATAGAGTAATTGAATTAGTTGTATATTACAAGTGTGAATACCCGTGAGCAAAAAATTACAACTTTATAATTATTTATTTATCTATATGTAACAATTTGTCCAGATTTAACATTAAGCCTAATAATTCTCTATTAATTCTTGCCAAACAAACTTATACTCTTATATTATATAACAAAAATTGAATATTTATTACCTTTTTCTTAGTAGAAATTTATTTATACAATGAATATTTGACTAGTACATAGAAGAAATCTCTGAACCTAAAATCTTATTTAAGATTATGACTTTAAGTGCTGTTTTTAGTGGATTAAGCAGTTGGAAATGGTGGAATTTCATATATCTGGAAGGTCTGAAGTTTTAATTGACCAACTATATATACATATTTTAGTGAAAGCAAGAGATTTGGTTAAAACTTTGAACGTACTTTTACCATACTGCATAAAAGTATATTACCATTAATTTGAAAGTTTCTTTCATACTACATTTTTTTAGGAGATAAATCTGCATCCCCTAGCTAATCATGTCTTATAACCCTAGCCGACAAAAGGCTATAAGAAAGTAAGTAAACTAGCATAAATTGTTCATAGGTGACATGTTCAAACTAAGAAGGTCAATAGGCCGCTCTCGATGAGAGTCGAACTTGTAACCTTATTATAAATTAATACATGAGGACATGAGGTGGTTGGATGGTGAAACGTGATTATCATACCTAAAAGTTACGAGTTCGATTTTTGTCAACATTCTTTCGATCAAAAGTCAAAACTGTTGCACAAGGTCTTCTTAATGCGGTTTACCTCTCCTGTGTAGTTTGCAAACTATTACACAAGAACATAGTCTTCTTAATGTGATTTACCTCTACTGTTTGATTTACGGGCTATTACATAAGTGCGAAGTTTACCAATTTCTACCAACCAAAAAAAAATTACTATATTCCTATCTCATAAAAGGGAAAATGGCACTTTTCCCCCCTAAGTTATGTGCATATAGCACTTTTTCCCCCTGAGTTATTAAAGTGGCAGTTTTTCCCCCTCAGTTATTTTAAAAGTGGTAGCTTTCCCCCCTGAAATGTTAAATTGACATGTTTGCCCTTAAAACAAACTATTTCATTTATTTTTATTCTCCAACCAACTATATTACTAATATGCATGGAAGATTACGGTTCGATACGAATCTAATCAAACACCGTAGCACTTGAACTTAAAAAGTATGGATGGTTACGGTTACAATTCAGAACCGAAAAAAATATAATAAAATAATTGTTAAATTTATACTATTTTTAAATAAGAAATAAAATTATAAAAATAAATAAATAAGTTTTGATTGGCGGTTCAAAATCGAAATTGGAATCGAACCGTACTGATTTATCAAATAAGTGTTTGATCATTTTCACTATATATGAATGTGGTTCAGTTCCGGTTTACAGTTCAACAATTATTTAATTTTATTTTTTCGGTTCTGAATCGTAACCAGAACCGTCCATACTATTTCGGTATAATTGCTACAGTGTTTGGTTAGGTTTGAACCGAATCGTGATCATCCATACATATAAGTAATAATTTGTTGGAGAAAAAAATAATGAAATAATTATTTTAAGGGTAAAAATGTCTATTTAACATTTCAGGGGGAAAAAGTGCCACTTTAATAACACAGGGGGGAAAAGTGCTATATGCACATAACATAGGGGGAAAAAGTGCCATTTTCCCCTCATAAAATTACAATTCTTATTCCTCTTCTAGCTCCGTACTTTGTACCAAACGCCCCATAAAATTTAATTATCAAATTAATGAAAGGCACATCTATTATTGTTGGGGCTAGCTAGATATTTTATTGAAATATTGACTTTATGAATTTTACTTTTATTTTAACTCATACATCTTCTTCTATGGTTTGAACTATGACTTCTTACCTACTAACCTACCAATTTAGAGTGAGGATAGATCTAGGAGAGCAATTGAAACACGTGGGATGATTTAGGGCATTTGGATGAATGTGATTGGAGTGTTATAGTGTTAAACAAATTAAAGGAGGTTAGAGTGTAGGCCAATTATATTTATCCAATTTTAATTTCATCGTTTTATAAGTAAAGTCTTAATTTCAAATTACACTTTAAATAATATATAAGTAAAGTTCAAAAAAAAAAAAAAAAAAAGTTCAAGTTGTGACTTATTCAACACTTGAGTTGATGAGTTTAATTATATTTTTCTTGAATTATTTATTAAAAAAACTATTTATTTCCCTAATAGAAATAAAAGTATAAATATAGAGAATGGATTATAATAGATTATAAAAAGTGAACAAATTATTTGCAAGCCACCTAAGCTAAGCTACTTATGTTAGGCAGCTAACAAGGGGAACAACAATCTTGAGCAATACCCCGGGAATCATTCAGTAGTGTTGAATTATTATTTTATTAAAAAAAATAACAATAATGTTAACATCAAATTTTTATGATGTCTTATAACATCATACATATTATTATGTATCTTATAAACTTGTACCTCTTGTTTTATCCGAAACATTAGGAAAGTGAGAATATAATTTCACCAATCACAAACACAATATAATCACAATACGGCAAAATTTTTTTTTTAAAAAAAAGGCTCTTGTAATCCCTAAATTATAAAAAAAAAATTATTTTTGTCCTTCAATTATATATTTATATCAAGTAACACTTTTGATGCATCTCAGCGTTGCATTAGTCTGCAATGCAAGGTAGACCTTAGTTCATGGTATAATTTGCTGCAAACAATTAAGAAACGAAAAGTGGATATAGATATATAATACTACGTATAATTGAGAGGAAAAATCGCATGTTATTTCATTATAATTTGTGGATATATGAAAAGTACAATTTTCTCACTTAATAATAAGAGAGTTAATTCCCAAAATGGTCCTCCGACTATGGCGTTTTCTCAAATTGGTTCCTTGACTTTTAATTGCACTCAAAGTAGTCATCTGACTATTGAATTTTAAGCCAAAATGGTCATCCGTTAGTTTTTGTGTTAAGTGAGTGTTAAAATAAAGGGTAAAACTGGTAATTTAAATTTTGCACTCTAATTTAAGACAATTTTGTATTCAAATGTTCTTAGTGCTTTGAGACATGTACATTGCTGGTATAAAATGTAAAGTAATCAAATTAATATTTTTTTTTCAAGGAGTTACTATTCACTATGTGGGGTTTTCAGAGGTTGCATTATTGTAATCAAAATATTTGGTTATTCACGTTACTAATTTTGCATTTCACAAAAGGTATTCAACCAATGCTAACAAAACAAATATCCTGCTCATACACGTACATATTACTAATAATGCATTTCACAAAAGTTATTCACTGTTTTGTCAAACAAAATATGTAGGTACCAACAGTAACAGCATGCTCATACACACAAAACAAATATATATTCTGTCAATTCAACACATCTAGCAGCCTACAATTTCACTAAACAGAGTACTTGGCCATTCCACCAAAAACTTGCAAAAGTAATCTAAAATAGACTACAATTGTAAAATATCCAAAGTACTCAATATCTATTGGTAAGTTGGAGCTTAGATTCATAATTAGACACTTCGTATTTTGCTTTGATTCCATCACTTTCACTGCTGCTGTTGCGCTTTATTTTGTTTAATTTTGACAGTGATAATGAGTTTGAACTTGAGAATGGCAGTGTGGATAACCTCAGTATGCACATTAAGGATGCTGGCGGCCATAGAATAGGAGACCTGTTGTTGCGCGTGGTGACTGAGATGATGGCCGCGCAAGGGAAAATCCTCGGCCTGGAAACACAATTGCTAGCAACTGAAGCGGTAGACACTGCTCTGACCAAAGAGAAACTCAAGTCGGAAGAGCTCGAGAGGATGGTGGGTGGGCTGAAGGAGACTAATCTACAGTTGAGAACGGTCGCTACAGAGGCGGAAGAGAAGACTGCGAACAGGAAGGCGAAGATGCAAAATCTGGAGAAAGAGCTAGCGGAGAAGGACGCACTGGTGGAGAGATTAAAGTTGGAACTTGGACAGACAAAGGAGCTCAACCTCGCGGAGATGAAGAACTTGAAAGAAGAGATGGAACTGCAAGAAAGCAAGAACTGGAACTAGTGTCGCCACATCAGTTTGTTGGAGACGGAGGTGAAGCAATTTATGGGGGATTCCGGCAAAGCCCGTGACGAAGTGGCGGCTCTGAACAACAACATTGGGAAGATGAACGCAGAATTAGACGAAATCAGATTGGGGAAAATCGCAGTGTTCTTCGTAGGGTTTTTCCTCGCAATTGACACTTGGCAGTGCTTAGCTAATTTGGAGAAATTCTCATGTTTAGTTCATTAGGGAAAAATCGCTGCTTTAGTTAATAAGTTAATTAGGGGAAAACCTCCAGTTTAGTTAATTAGGGTTTTGTAAAAAAAAATAATTAAGGGAAAATCACCGGCAGCGGCTGGTCAAAGGTTTAAAATGTCCGTTTTACCCTTCTTTTTAACGGTAAGTTAACACCAAATCTAACAGAGACCATTATGGCTTAAAATTTAATAGTCGGATGACTATTTTGGTTGCAATTAAAAGTCAATGAACCAATTTGAGAAAAGGTTATAGTCGGAGGACCATTTTGGGCATTTTCTCTAATATAATATAAATTCATATTATCAAAGAGATTTTTGCATTTTCTTAAAACTTATTGTGTACAAAACGATAAGAGTCAAACTCTATTCAAATCTCGGGCTTGAAGTTAACCTAAGTATTCTTTAATTTAGATCTCATCTAACTGACAAATCAATCGAAGCCGTCCAATTTCTGTCGTATACAATTCCATAATGCAAGTAATTGACTAATAGTTTTCTTAGAAGTTAGAACTAAGTTTGTGTGAGCTGTCTGTTCATTAATATAATTAACATTTAACATTAGTGTAATGGGGGGTATCTTACAACATATGATCTGTTTTGTCCTTTTTATGCCTTGGCCACTACACTTGGACAACTTGCAACTCATAAAATATTTTCCAAATCCATCATCTATGTCTCCATTAGGCTTTGATGTTTCCTTTGGTGATACTTTATATGCCAATATAATGTCTTTTCGTTAACCCCTAAATGATTGTACGTTTTAATGGAGAATATATATATATATATATATATATATATATATATATATATATATATATATATATATATATAT